>CM039511.1:1869812-1897312 GCA_022432975.1 Begonia masoniana
CTCGAACTCACCGTTTCCGCTATCAAAGCTGTGTTGTTTGACGCAGAGGATCGACAATCGAAGAATCACGGAGTTCGAGTGTGGCTCGAGCAGCTTAAGGATGTTTTCTACGATGCAGAAGACGTGATTGATGAGTTTCATTATCAAGTGTTGCGAAGAAAGGTGGTTAGAGATGATGGAAACCCTTACAAAAAGGTAGGAAATTTTTTTTCGCTCTCTAATTCGTTAACATGTCGATTTGAAATGGCTCACAAGATTAAACACATTAGAGAGGGGTTAGACGATATTGCTGCGCTTGGGGGTAACTTTGGTCTCACCGAGAGAGATGAAGATGGACACGGTGAGTACTTGGCGAGAGAAATGACTCACTCTTTTATGCGCACTTCGGATGTGATTGGAAGAGCGGACGATAGAGAAAAAATCCTAGAGCTTCTGTTGCAAAACGATCATAGTAGAAATGTTTCTATTATTTCGATATTTGGAATCGGAGGAGTAGGGAAAACCGAGCTTTCGAAATTGATTTTCAATGATCCGATGGTGGCAATGGAAAATTTTCATTATAAAATGTGGGTTTGTGTCTCTGATGATTTTAAATTGGAGCAACTTATGAGGAAAATAATTGAAGCGGCCACTGGCGAGAAGTGCGCTGATTTGGTTGCCGATCAATTGCAAAGGCGAGTTCGAGATAGTTTAGATGGAAAGAAATTTTTTCTTGTTTTAGACGATGTATGGAACGAGGACCGTAAGAAATGGAAAGGATTGGAAGATTTGTTGATGGGAGGTGCTAAGGGAAGTAAGATTCTTGTGACTACACGCAGTTCTCTAGTTGCGTCCATTGTCTGTGATAATGTCTACAAACTGAATGTTCTTTCTGAGGGTTATTGCTTATCATTGTTTAAGAAATGGGCATTTAGAGAAGGTGATGAAAATAGGTACCCTCAACTGGTTAGAATTGGGAGTGATATAGTGCGAAAATGTGGAGGGATTCCATTGGCAGTGAAGACCCTGGCGAGCCTACTCTTCTCTAAAACTGATCAACAAGATTGGATACACATCAGAGATAATGAAATATGGCAGCTACCACAGAAGGATAACGACATTTTGCCTGCGCTGAAATTGAGCTATGATCAAATGTGTCTTCTTTTGAAACAATGTTTTTCTCTACTTTCTATTTTTCCCAAGGATTACTTAATCAGCAGGGATTTCTTGATTCAACTGTGGACGGCGCATGGACTTCTCAGACCATCTAATGACAGGGAAGACTTGGAAGATGTTGGAAGTAGATACGTGAATGAGTTGTACTCGAGATCGTTTATCCAAGATTTTTATGATTTTGGTAGAATCTCTTGCTTCCAAGTACATGATCTTGTACATGATTTGGCATGTTCCGTAGCGGAAAATCAGTGCTTTGTAATGGATACAGAGATCAAAAATATCCCGGAAAAGGTTAGACATTTGTCATTCTCTTCGTACTCTGATTCGCTTGGTAGACATGTTATAAATGCTTCATTAAATCCTGAACGTGTAAGGACGGTCTTTTTCTTGACTGATAACTGCACTTTTACGCCACCTACCAAATGGTTTATTGATCAGTGCATATCTAAATTTAAGCATCTCAGGCTGCTCGATTTAGCAGCGTTATCCATTACAGAGTTGCCTAGCTCCATAGGCTCATTAAAGCACTTGAGGCATATGGACCTGAGTTTGAACAAAATTAAAAGACTTCCTTATAACATTAACAAGCTCAAACATCTGCAAATGTTGGGACTTTATGATTGCTCAGAACTTGAACAGTTGCCGGAATTGTGCAATATGATTAGCCTCAGGATTTTGGGACTTACATCAAAACAAATGCAATTGCCTCAAATTGGAGTAGGATGCTTGAGTTCTCTTGTGGGTTTGCGGTTGTTTAGATGTCATAATATAGAATGTCTGTTTGAAGGAATGCAAAACCTCTTTTCCCTCCGAACATTAGACATTAAATATTGCAGAAATTTGTTAACTTTGCCGCGTGCCTTAAAATTTTTTCCTGCCTTAAAGACTTTACTGATTATCAGATGTGAGAAGATTAACTTGGAAATGGATGAGGAAGAAGATCGACAACTTGGGTGGAGCCAACTTCGAACATTAACTATGAAATATTTACCCTCATTGACTACCTTTTCTCATTGGTTTCAAGGATCTTCGTTTTCCTTACAAAACCTTTCCATTATTGGCTGTCCCGAAATTTCAGAGTTGCCGGAGTGGTTGTCTGATCTCAAATCAATTGAAAAAATTGAAATTTTTAACAGTCCAAAGTTGAAGAGCCTGCCACAAGGGATGGATGGTGTCACTAGTCTTAGAAAATTGTTGCTTGGAGAATGTCCAATACTGAGTGAAAGATGCAAAAGAGAAAGCGGTGATGATTGGCGCAATATTGCTCATATTTCAGAAGTCTACATTGCCGGCGAAAAGATTTCAACAAATGCAATTTAGGTATGGATCGGCTTATCTACTATTTCTTCTAAGTTTCAATTTTTCAATGTGGCTTTAATTAGCAGGTTGTTCCTGAGTTCAAATCCACAAATAACTAGATGCATACTCGCCAATTTCTATCTTAACACAAGGTTTGCTGTGTGATTTAATCTTACTTATGTATGTATGCGTATAGGGTGCATATGTATTTATGTATATGCGTGTGTATAAGAAGTACATGTATATATAATGTGACGTGAGTGTGAGGATTGGTGTTATGTCTAAGTATATATGTTTATGTATAGATGTTGTCAACCATTTTCAACTAATCTATGATATTGTTTTGGTTACATAAATAATGTGGATTAGTTAATGAAATTGTAAACAGGAGGTTAAAAAATCATCTGATTTTCTTATAGAGATGGACCATCTTCTTCAATGGAAGATAACTTCAAAAAACAGTGGCTATGCCAGCTTTGATCTAATCAGATCCCATTGAAAAGTCTATGGAGAGAATTTCTTGATCAGCCCTGTTGAATTTCTTGAAGCATTTCTACTATTTTCGGCCATTTAGCCGGAGTGTTGTCAGTGCAGAGTAATGCCACTTTCAAGGCTGCGAGCATTTCTTTTCACCCGGCAAAGGAATCTGTGCTTAGTCTTGAATCAAGTATCTTCTCTGGGGTTTCCCCTCTTGACGGAGCACCATGGACCCGCTTCACCAAATCAGCATTTTCATCAAATTCCTCAGCCCCAGTAATCTAGTCAAAAGGATTTCGAGCAAGACAATCCCTTAGCAATGAACATTTCCAGGAGCTGAACTTGCATGGTATATGCATATTCTGCAAGAATTATAGAAGAAAGAAACAACAAATAATTACAGTTTAGTAGACTAGTAGGGGGCGAGTGAGGAAAAATTTTGGTGATGATGCTAAAATCTGTGATATAAAAGTAAAGTACCCAGTGGAATATAGCCGGATGATCCTGCAATAGCACTAATACTTGTGGTGCTTGTGGACGGATCTAAGAGTTTCAATGGTTCAATTCCTCCAACCATCGTAGCAAAGTTCATCTGCACTCTCGGAAGATTTGGCTGCTTTTTCCTGCCCTTCCCTAACCAGCTGACCACTGCAGTTACTGATACAAAAACTGCTAAACCAGAGTCAATAACTGCTAATATAATCCTGTAGTAAACCTTGCGCCGGTAGTTTCAATGCTCTTAATTACTGAAACATCCCCTTGAAATGACTTGGGGCTCTCCACAGATTCCTTTATTCCCTAATTTGCTGGAATTTCGACTCTTTTGGAATGGCACAAAGACGAGTACTGGACCATTAAACAAGTTATTTGAGAAATGCTCTTAATTGCGGCTGATTATTACCTGAAAGATGATTATCAGAGACCTCCAGTAATATCAGCTTGTCCAGTTTCACCAGCTCCGACAGCGGTCGTCCATGAAGATTATTGAAACTTAAGTTCAAAGTGGTCTGTAAATTCTTGATATGACCAATCTCAGAAGGTATATTTCCAGTCAAGCAGTTGCTACCCAATCGCACCTCATGAAACTTGATACAATTACTAATCTCACTGGGTATCTCCCCTAATTGAATTCTGTTTCAAAAGCAAGCACTGCAATCTTGTTATGTTCTTCATTGTCTCTCTTTGCGGGGAGGTTGCGCAAATGCCTTCACAGCCTATGATCATTCCAGCTCTAACTAAATGCTTTGTGCAGGTGAGTTTTCTATTTGCTGATGTTCATCCTTGACGCTGAAAAAGAACTTAATTCAAAAAATATGTCTGTCAATTTATGTCTTTAATTACTGATATTTTCACTAATTCATGCATGTTTGAAAATTTATCAAAAGAGTAATTATCAACGTATTTGGACGGTGTATTAAAAAGTTTATGTATTCAGATGGTTCACGTATTGGGTTCGAAGGAGGCTCTGAAAAGGCAAAAATTATTTTGTTAGTACCAAGTGCATGTTTCTCTTCATATTTTCCAACAGTTGAGATGACAAATTTGAAGAAAGTTGTGTGATTTCCTTTCCAGTTTTGGTCAGTTCTTTATCAACCCTTAGATGTTTGCTGATGCTACAATGAAAGAAATTGAAGCTGTTGATTCAGGTTGCCTGTGTTCTAGAGCTTCTTTTAAGCACACTTTTTTTAATGATACTTTAGCTAGAATTACTCGTATTCTTATTTTGTTTTAATTGCAGAGAATCAAAAGAATCAATTCTCTGATGCTTTGAGGATGAACCAGGTACGTAGATGCCTACTGACGTGGTAACTCGATGAGCACAGAGAATATAAAGATATGATTGTTTCTTCTGACATGGGTGGTAACTAACCAAAGAATCAACTTTTGAAACTGAAGAATTCTCTGTTTATTTTTATTTTGCACCATCTATTTTGTTGCTAAAATTATTGCAAAGTTAGTTTCATCTGTGTAAAGTAATTTTATATGGTAAATAGTTAAGTCTTTTAAGAAAGGAAAACTAATGATGCATTGTTGAAAGTGATTCTAAAATAATAATCTACGAACAATCTAATATCCTCCCTCACACGTATATCAATTTCTTTTTATTGGTCCTTACGAGAGTATATTTTTTGTGGGGTTAATTTTTTGAATTTTTTTTTTTTTTTTTTTTTTTTTTTTTTTTTTTTTTTTTTTTTTTTTTTTTTTTTTTTTTTTTTTTTTTTTTTTTTTTTTTTTTTTTTTTTTTTTTTTTTTTTTTTTTTTTTTTTTTTTTTTTTTTTTTTTTTTTTTTTTTTTTTTTTTTTTTTTTTTTTTTTTTTTTTTTTTTTTTTTTTTTTTTTTTTTTTTTTTTTTTTTTTTTTTTTTTTTTTTTTTTTTTTTTTTTTTTTTTTTTTTTTTTTTTTTTTTTTTTTTTTTTTTTTTTTTTTTTTTTTTTTTTTTTTTTTTTTTTTTTTTTTTTTTTTTTTTTTTTTTTTTTTTTTTTTTTTTTTTTTTTTTTTTTTTTTTTTTTTTTTTTTTTTTTTTTTTTTTTTTTTTTTTTTTTTTTTTTTTTTTTTTTTTTTTTTTTTTTTTTTTTTTTTTTTTTTTTTTTTTTTTTTTTTTTTTTTTTTTTTTTTTTTTTTTTTTTTTTTTTTTTTTTTTTTTTTTTTTTTAGCATATGATGCATTTTGAAGAAGGAAAGAACTCAAGAAGTCGTGGCCCCGAATTTGATGAGTTAATGATTTGAAACAGGGTTTACGTATACTTTTAAATGAATTTTTTAAAGGCATCACGCTTTGTCTACAAGTTGATGTATACCAACTCTGATTTATGGTTAAATTTGATTGTTGAACTGTTATTTTGTTCGTTTTCAAAGTGGCATGGTTCTTGGATACAGTAATTTTTTTGTGGAAGTTTAATCATACTAGTAATATATTAAGCGTTCGGGAAGGCCAAGTACATTGAGTCTATGGAAATAACAAAGGGAAACAGACCTTAATCATTGAATCGTTGCAGAGAAATCGCAGTAAAATGATCAAATACAATATCTATAAACCACGACTTACAATTCATTCTTCAAAAAAAAAAAAAGATTATAAAACTATGATAACTTTTTGAATCAGTATAATCTCGTCTAATCAACGTGTTTATGATTTGGATTATCGCCATATTAGTAAACCTTCTATAGATAAAGTTAACTACTAAAGCAATCCTAAAAAAATATGATATTTTCTGTATGTTTTCTTCGTATGATGTTTGTCAAACAGCAGAGTAGAAGATGAACTCAGGGTTATCAAACTCCATGGCGGCTATTAGAGCACCTTTTCCGATCAAGATGGGTTGCTCGGCTTGCTTTTGTCCGCCGTTGTTGACCTCTTGAGCTCGAGAACGAAGAAGGTGACGACGGTGGTCTTGAGAGTTAGAGGGTGGGTGGTAATACAATCGTGCCGTTTGGGGACAGTGAGAGTGAAATCTTGCTGCTATTCTCACTCCCACGTCCAGCAATTCCATAAACTTCCCCATTACCTCCTTAAACCAGTGTTTTCCCTGCTCTTTTTTTTTCTAGAGAGAGAAAAAGGCAGAGTTTCGGGGACGGAGGAAAGAGAGAGAAAATGAAAATTGGAGAGGACAGAAGAGAGGAGTCAGATTTGGTTATATAGTAATTCTTGGTTGACTTTTCTCGTTTACGTTGTCGGAGTCCTTGCTTTTTCTCTTAATTATAGTTTTTCCCCATCAAAATTCCCCTTTTCTATTCAAAGGCGGGTTTTTTCCTCCTCTTTACTCTTTAGAACTCTATTTTGTGAAGCAAACCTTGGGCAGTTACAAAATAGATGAAAAATTGAGTGCCAAATAATAAAAAAACGTAAGTTTGGTCTCAAAAAAGATGGGGTCAAGCTTCAGCACCACCGTCCAAAATTGGCCGCCCAAATAATAACTTTTTCGGAGTTCAGAAAAAGTTCAACTTTGTAGCTATAGACTTCTGACTCAGCACTAAATGCCTTCCCCAAATCCCTTTGTTGACTCCAATAAAATGAAATATACTAAAGCATAAAAAAATTAAAATTATCAAAATCAAATTAAAACAAGTAGTCAATTATAAAGAATAGAAACATTCTTTACCTAACACGATAACTTTCACGACTGTCCTTTTTTTTTTTTAGAAAACGAAGAATAAAACATTAAAAAAAAACAATCATCTAATCTTAGAAAATTTTCTTAAAAGCTTGATGTAGTAGTTAGATGGACAATTCTCATGCAACCAAATATGTTTTTCTTATTTATTTTATAGTTTAAAAAATCTAACGAGCCATAGACAATTAAATTCCAATGTAAACATAACAATTTAGATATGGATAACAAATACGGGTGGACACGGGTCGGTCCGGTGTTGAACCCGAACCGAAACTGGCCCGAATGGTTTCGAGATTTTAATCCCGAAACTGAAACTGGTCCCAGGTCGGTCTCGGTTCCGCCCAAGTTGTTTATTTTTTAACAAAAAAAATTATGAAAAACGATAAAATTTTAAAAAATGATAAAAATTTTGGTCTCGGGTCGGGTGTTCGGGAATTCTAAAGCTTGACAAGTCGAAACTCGGGGGTCAGAGCAGGGAGTAGGGAGCAAGGGAGACCGAAACCGGGGACTGCAACTCGTAGATAGAGTGTTCGGAGGTCGAGACTCGGGTGTTTGCCTATTAGGGATTTAGGAAGACTGAACTAAAGAGTAAAGACTCGTTCAGTTGTCGAACGAATTTGCAATTTGGCTTTAAGTTTAGTAGGATCGGACCGATTGTCTTCGGTTCTAAAGACTTCGGACCGTGGTCCATCACCTTGAGACCAAAACCACTGGTCCGATCTGATTCTCGGTTTGTGATCCAGTTCTGTCCATCCCTAACAATGAAAGCACTTGTCACAAACGCAATGTGACAGCTATAAATTATAAATCAATATTTAAGTGCAAATTTTGGTCAGCTTGCGCTTGTAAAATGTCATGATGGGGAATAATGTGCATTTACTAATAAAATACGATTAGTCTACTACAAAAGAAAATCGATTAATTGTAAGGATTACGCATTTACGCTCTTTTTCGCTTGTTGTAAATGCTATTCCGTTTACTTTTCTAGGTTTTGGACCAAAACAAAAAGGTCCACTTGGACGTTCGGCATCATATGAACAGGCACTAAATTTGTCCCCTAAAATGCAATTTAAGTAAACGGCTCTTTTCATTTGAAACCTAAAAACTTAATCAAGTGATTTTTTTTTCTTCTATTTTTTTTTCCGGCTTAACGGGTATCAACTCAAGCCTATGATCGGAGATTATGTCTTATTAAGCAGAATTCCATTAAATTGTACAGCCAATGCCATTATAATTGAGACATAGAGAAAGAATTTAAGGCTTTTTACTCTGTCAGATTAGTCCATCTTTAATTTTGAGCAATTAATATGCTTTTTTTTTTTTTTTTTTAATTTTGTTATGGCAAAAAAATTCTTCAGGTTATCGGTTTTCATCTGATGTTGTTATGATTTGTTAGTTTATATTTCATCTAATTAAAAATGAGTTTATTATTTTACCTATCTGGTGGGCCAAAATGGGCGGAGTTTCTCATCGGTCCAGCCTGCATGTATACTCGTTTGCCAACGAGTATACATTGGCATAGGCGAGAGCACCGGCAGAGCTGACTACTTACCTGCGTAGCATTTCACGTAGTTGAGAAGAGTCACAGATCCAAACAATAGACTTTTAGTTTGAAGAATCATCGAGCGAAAACCAAAAAAAAATATATACATAACAATTGACGTAGGTATATTTCGCGTTGAGGAACGAAGTTCAAACTAATTTGAAGAGCAGAGGAAGCGGCAAGATGATGAACAGTAAAGAGGAGAAGGAAACGGAGCAATTAATGATTCTGTATATTCCACTAACCAAGATTGTACAAACATATATACGTAAAATATAGTAATGATGAAAAGCTAACTATAGTTGTAATCAAACTAAAAAACTCTAAAAGAATAGTGTAATGGTTTAATACCCCCCCTCAAGATCAAGGCGGAGAGCCGAAGATCTTGGATAAGAAAACCTGGAAGGGTGCCGGTGGAAGCGGTTTAGTGAGAGCGTCAGCGATCTGATTTGAGGACGGAGTGAACTTAACGGAAAGCGTCTTGTGAAGTACCTTTTCCCGGACGAAATGGAAATCGATCTCCACATGTTTAGATTTCGAGTGCAGGACCGGGTTGGAGGCAAGGTAGGTTGCACTTAAATTGTCGCAGAGGAGGAGAGGTACTGTGGGAGAGATAATGCCGAGCGCTTTCAGAAGAGATTGGAGCCAGAGAAGTTCGGCCGCACCATTAGCAACACTACGGTATTCGGATTCTGTACTGGAGCGTGAGACGACCTTCTGCTTGGTAGAAGACCAAGAAATAAGGTTGTCGCCGAGAAAAACGCAGAATCCGCTAGTGCTTTTGCGATCATCAGGGCAGGAGGCCCAGTCAGCGTCTGTGTAACACGTCAGAGCAAAAGAGGTGGAGGGCCGAAAGGAAATGCCAAGTGAAGGAGTACCTTTTAAGTATCGTAAGATCCTCTTGACTGCTTGCCAATGAACATCAGAAGGCGCATGCATGAATTGGGAGACTTTGTTAACAGCATACGCAATATCAGGGCGAGTAAGACTGCAGTATTGGAGTCCTCCCACTATGCTCCGATAAAGAAAGCCATCACGCAATGGTGTCCCGGAATGGATAGACATGATGGGACCGGCCACCATAGGAGTCGGAACTGGCTTGGAGGAATCCATATTTGCCCTGTGAAGTAACTCAGATATATAACGAGACTGGGAAAGAGCCATACCAGTCGGTGTCTGAGTCACTGAGATGCCGAGGAAGTATGATAATGGCCCGAGGTCGCGGACTCTGAACTGAGAATGTAGATAAGTGAAAAGCTGGTCCAGGATAGCAGCAGAGTCACCGGTGACAATAATATCATCGACGTAGACAAGCATAAGAACGATAGATGACGGTGTACGACGGATAAACAAGGAGGAGTCAGACTTGGAAGCAGAGAACCCCCAATGAATTAAAGCAGTGTATAACTTGGTGTACCATGCTCGCGGTGATTGTTTGAGACCATATAGAGCCTTCTGTAGAAAACAGACGGCGGATGGACAAGAGGGATCAATAAAACCTGGGGGCTGCTGCATATATACTCGTTCCGTCAAATCACCATGTAAGAAAGCGTTGCTGATATCTAGTTGTCTGAGAACCCAGCGAGAGGAGACAGCTAAGGAGAGCACGGTGCGAATAGTAGTAGGTTTGACGACCGGACTAAAAGTCTCATCATAATCAATACCTTCAGTTTGGTCATAGCCTTTGGCTACGAGACGAGCCTTGTACCGAGCAACCTTACCCTCAGAGGTGAGTTTAGTCTTGAAAACCCATTTGCAGCCAATAAGTTTCGCACCGGGAGGAAGGGGGACTAGTTGCCAAGTATTGGTGTGAGTTAGGGCTGAGATTTCCTCGTGCATGGCAGTTAGCCAATGCGGATATCGGGCAGCTTGGGTGAAGGTTTTGGGTTCAAAGGCGGGTTCGATTAGGAGGGCCTTGGGCTTAAAAATGCCAGCTTTGGAGCGGGTGGTCATTTGGTGAGCGTTTAGGGTTGGAGGTGGGGAAGTATGAGTAGGCATGGGGACGGATAGTGTGGTCGGTGGGTGATGGGGAATGGGAGTAGGCAAGTGGGCAGACGGTGGAAGAGGTGGGGGTATGAGAGGATGAGGGGGAGGAGAGATGGGAGCGGGGGAGGGATGGGAGGAAGGTAGAGGGATGGGAGTAATGGTGAGGGAGGGGGAGGATATAGGGGGGAGAGGAAGGGAAAAGAGGGGAGTGAGGGAACGGACATTAGGAAGGTTGGAGAAAGGGAATGAGACTCAATAAAGGTAACGTGACGAGAAATGTAGACTTTGTGGGAGTGGGGATCAAGGCAGGAGGAAACCTATGGTTGGGCTGGAACCTAAGAAGACACAGGAGGATCGAGGTTGAAGTTTATGTTGGTTAAAGGGACGAAAAAAAGGGGGGGGGGGGGGGGGGGGGGGGGGGGGGGGGGGGGGGGGGGGGGGGGGGGGGGGGGGGGGGGGGGGGGGGGGGGGGGGGGGGGGGGGGGGGGGGGGGGGGGGGGGGGGGGGGGGGGGGGGGGGGGGGGGGGGGGGGGGGGGGGGGGGGGGGGGGGGGGGGGGGGGGGGGGGGGGGGGGGGGGGGGGGGGGGGGGGGGGGGGGGGGGGGGGGGGGGGGGGGGGGGGGGGGGGGGGGGGGGGGGGGGGGGGGGGGGGGGGGGGGGGGGGGGGGGGAGGGATGGGAGGAAGGTAGAGGGATGGATAATGTGAGGGAGGGGGAGGATATAGGGGGGAGAGGAAGGGAAAAGAGGGGAGTGAGGGAACGGACTTAGGAAGGTTGGAGAAAGGGAATGAGACTCAATAAAGGTAACGTGACGAGAAATGTAGACTTTGTGGGAGTGGGGATCAAGGCAGAGGAAACCTTTATGGTTTGGGCTGGAACCTAAGAAGACACATGGGAGGGATCGAGGTTGAAGTTTATGTTGGTTAAAGGGACGAAAAAAAAGGAAAACAGAGGCAACCGAAGACACGAAGAGAAGAGTAAGTAGGGGGTTTATTGAACAGACAGTGAAAAGGGGATTTGTGATGGAGGACGGGAGTGGGGAGTAAATTGATTAGACGAGCTGCAGTAAGGAAGGCATAGGTCCAGAAGTGGTGAGGGACGGAGGATTGAAAAAGAAGAGCTAGGCCAGTTTCAACGACATGCCGATTTTTATGTTCGACACGACCGTTTTGATTTGGGGTATAAGGACACGAAATGCGGTGTTTAATGCCAAGGGACTTAAAGAGGGGAGTAAGGGCCTGAAATTCACCACCCCAGTCCGATTGCACACTTTTGATGTGAACACCGAACTGAGTTAAAACATATTGGTGAAATTGCACGAATGTTTGATAAACTTCACTTTTTAACTTGAGTGGAAAGAGCCAGGTGTAACGTGTACAGTCATCGACAAATAACAGGAAGTACCGTGCTCCAGTAATAGATGTAACTGGAGACGGACCCCACACATCGGTATGAATTAAATCAAACGGAAATTGAGATTGAGAGTGAGAAATTGGAAACGGTAATTGATGAGTTTTACTCATTTGACAAGGAGTACAAACTTCAGACAAAACAGACTGGGAATTTAAATTACAAGCATGAAGAACTTGCTGCAACACCCGAGGGGAAGGATGTCCCAGCCGATTGTGCCAGAGGGTGTGCAAAACAGAGGCCGGAGCTGGGATCCGAGCAGCAAGTGACAAAAGAGTGGCAGCCGGGGGAAGGCGATAGAGACCATTAGTGAGTGTCCCATGGAGCAGAATGCGGTGGGTGAGCCGATCCTTAACAAGAAAATAGGTAGAATGAAATTCGATGTAAACGAAATTATCTTTACACAGTTGAGAAACACTTAGAAGATTGTGAGAGAGGTGAGGAGTGTGATAAACAGTGGGCAATGTGAGGGAACGGCCATTGGCCGGAATAGCAGAGGAACCAAATTGAAAGACAGGGAGAGAATTACCTTCGGCGGTGGCGACTTGCGAAGGCAGAGGAAGATTGGAGAGATGGTTGAGAGAGTCTGAGTTGGCCGAGAAATGGTGAGTAGCACCGGAATCGAGGACCCACGGAGCAGCTGGGGAGGAGAAGTCCGGCGTGGGTAGGAGACCGGCGAAGTTCGGAGAAGAAGAAGAGAGGGGAGTCGGGAGGGTAAAATTGGGGGGGCTAAAATTTGGTTCTGGAAGGAAATGGGTAGGGTAGGCTGATGGGTCAAGTGGGAAATGGGCAAGGGGCTGGGAAGGGTGGGCTGGTGGGTCGGGCTGAAAATGGGTAGAGGAAGAGGTTGGTTGGGTTAAAGGGTAGAGAGCTTGGGTCGGGTTGGAGGGGAAGGAAGTAAGGTGGGCTTGAAGGGCCGGGCTTGGGGTGCGTTGGGCTGCAGAGGCGAGGTGGTAACACTTCAGGGCCGAGTGGCCCACTCTGTTACATATTTGACACCGAGGCCTGTTGGGCTGTTGGGGTCGCCAAGGTGGAGCCTAGAAAAGAGGCCCGGTGCCCTGCTGGTAGCCCGACTGAAGAGGAGGGCGCAGTGGAAATTGGGGCCGGGGATTCCAGGGAGGGCGGAACGAGCGCTGAAAGGCTGCGTTCGCCTGAAGCTGAGGCGGCGTCGGGAGGCTGAGCGCGAGGTGCTGCTTTTCCAGCCGAAAGTCGTAGCTCTGGAGGAGGCTGTAGATTTCTTCGAGCGAGGGTTGATCGGAGCGATGGGTGATCGAGGTAACAAAAGCGTTATACTCGCTTCCCAAACCGCCCAAGAAGTAGAGGAGATGATCTTGGTAAGCGACCGGTTGTCCAATAGCCGCCAGAGTGTTGCAGAGGGAGGTGATCTTGTGAATGTAGGCGGCGGCAGAAACTCCATCTTTGGAGATACAGTGGAGTTGATGGCGAAGATCGGTAATGCGAGCAAGGGACGACGAAGCAAACCGAAGCCCGAGGGCTTTCCAGACGTCACTGGCGGTGGTAAAGGCGATGAACTGAGGAAGTAAATCTTCCGACATTGACGAAAAAATCCAGCTCAGCAACAAACTGTTATACCGCTGCCAAAGGATGAGATCTGGGTTGGGCTGAGAAGAGGTAGCCTCCAGAGACGGAGGTGGTGAGGGACAGGAGCCATCGAGCATGTGAGCAATGCCATTGGCGGTGACTGCGTGCAGGATCTGAGTCTTCCACACGAGGTAGTTAGTGGAGGTTAATTTTGTGGTCAATGTTTGGTTTACGGTGGGGAATGGTGGGAGGGAAGAGGAAGAGACAGGGTTTGAGGGAGAGGAGGGAATAGTTGAAACGGTGGAAGCCATGAGTGCTCTGATACCACGTTGAGGAACGAAGTTCAAACTAATTTGAAGAGCAGAGGAAGCGGCAAGATGATGAACAGTAAAGAGGAGAAGGAAACGGAGCAATTAATGATTCTGTATATTCCACTAACCAAGATTGTACAAACATATATACGTAAAATATAGTAATGATGAAAAGCTAACTATAGTTGTAATCAAACTAAAAAACTCTAAAAGAATAGTGTAATGGTTTAATATTTCGCAGTGATAATCGCCATTGAAAGAGAACTGAACTAGAAAATTATTTTCATCATAGTTAACGACCAGAAATTCATCGGTACAACAGTGAAGCTAAATATGAACTTAGGCATGAGAATTCTAGTTAATAAAAAAACTGTTGCGACTATATGAATTCTCTCTCAAATCCGAAGAATGTAATCCAGATAGTAAATTAAAATGAAATGAGACAGTCCTCCTAAAGTGAAGCATTCAGATCAGACGAAACCTCATCGGTGAGAGACGAAGAGCACGATTTAAATTCACTGGTCACCGAGGTCTCGTTACAGCTCTTCATATTGCTCTCATCATACAGCGAGCAATATTTATCAAAATAGAAACTAAAGAGCAAGCCGATATAAGATTTTACAGAATAACGTAACCTCCTGATCAAAACAGATATTACGATATTTTGAATTTGTGATAAAAATTTCAAGAAAATTCGATATCTTTGATATATTTTTTGAGATAGCTACTATGAATTTTTTTAAATTTAATTAAGATAATTAAATTTTCTTGAAAACATACCAAACGATATCTTATTTTCTGATATTTTTACCACGTGTTCAAAATATCATTGGAAGATAAGCTGGAAAGTTTCATGATTTTTCAACACTTGTACGATAAACAATATTCTATAAAATAGACGTCAAAAGTTATAATAAATCTTACAAGTGTTTAAAAATTATAAAATCTTTCAAATTATCTTCTAATGATATGCTGACTATGTGGTAAAAATTTCAAAAAAATATGATATCGTTTGCTATGTTTTTTGTCGAGAACAGTGAGTCACCAACCCCGATCTTTGAGAACGAGGACCAACACGGTTTAAATCAAATATTTTTCATACTTCTAGATTTAAATTATACGAAATTTTATTTTAAGGTGATTTTTGTTCAATATCTCATACTTCAGGGTTTAAATTGAATATTATCCGATTTTTAAAATTTTTATGTTTCCTTCATGAAGTGGAAAAATAATGAATTGGGGAAGAGATAGTATGTGATTAAATAAAAACCCAAATTTTATTGATTTCTATCTACACAAATTACAATTAATAAATCACTTATTCTAATAAATGAGCTAAAGTCAATGACTTTACAAATGAGTTGAATTGGCTTGGTCTAAATAAACAACTCGTGGATTTCAAGATTTAAAATTACAAGTGAACTCGACTTTGGACAAGAGATGGAAAGAGAGAGAATATTTTAAACGTAGATATAATATTATGGATCTTATTTGCATGATGCCCAACAAATCTTTATGTGTCCTTTGTGAAAGTGGAAAAATAATGAATTGGGAAGACATCATATATGATTAAATAAAAAAAACCAAACATTTTATTGATTTCTATCCCACACAAATTACAATGAATAATTTTATTGATTTCTAATAAATGAATACAGCTCAATGGATTTCCCAGGCTCTAGAAGAGATAAATAGACCTGAAACAAACAAAAAATTGAGCTTAAAGCTTACGTATAAACCAAAAAAAAAAATTAATTAAATAAAATCAATATTTTAAAGTATTGTTTTACCTTAAAAAGGCTTTGTTATCTTGTCCAAAAGCTCCAGAAACCCACTTAAGCTGCAAACTGAATGAGTAAATCAGATAATAATTCTTATTATTATTTTTATTTATGTAGATAAATAAATCAATAATTAATTAATTAATATTTAATTTAGTCTTCAAGCGCAGAGCGGGGAAACAACGCCCAATCTCGTGAGATCGATATTGTTGCATTTAGCGGAAACCTTCGAACCATCGTTCAACAGTTTAACATTTTCCAGCACAATGCCTTCGCACGGGAAGCTTTGACTGCAATCAAAATTAATGGCGGTGGCCGAGGCGCTTGTCCCGTTGATGTTTTGGTACAGCACATCTTTCACCTTCACTGCTGATTTCTGCCGCAAATTTAAAAAAAGAATAATTAAAAAGTATATTTGATGCGTAATGTCACGTATTTTCAGTACAATATTATTCGTTTTGCACTAAATTACAAGATTTGTTATTGGCAATGTGATATTGTATCATTACTGACATTTTCTACCCTAGTTTGATTCCTGGTTTGGTCAAGTCTTTTTTACCTGGTTTTTGCAAGAACTGCTCTGGTCGCAGTAAAACTGATCTATTATTATCGGGTTCAAAACATTATGCATTTCAATGTTCAGAAACTTGATGTTGCTTGCAGTTCCTGAGCCTCCCTACGCGTCAGACAAGACAATATAATATAAGAAATATGTTCAGTTTGAGAAGCTTTTTTCTACGATTAAGAATGTTTTACAAATCTTACTTGCCACGTCTTGATCCTGACTCCATTTGTAGTTCCAGAAAGCTTGGCTTTATTGACAGTCACTCCTGAAACAAAAGCTTCTGAATTGTCTTCTCCTAAACTTCCAATACTTCACTCACGTAAAGAGAAAATGCATTGTGTTAATGGCTGCTCGACTTTGAATTGTAAAACAACAATGGAAATTACATAACACTCACCTGATTCCATGGCCAGGTCCACATGTAAGATCGTTTATTCGAACGTTCTGCGACCCACTTACGATTGAAATACAGTCGTCCCCTTAAAAACCACATTCAAGTCGACGTGAGATTTTGTGTAGAAGTAATATGATTATGTCACGGTGATAAATTATCAACAATCCCAAAAATTTAAATTAATAAGTTGATAATAGTTTAATCATTTATATTATTTTAACGCATGCAAATATCGGGCGGAAAGATCCACCACCGTTCGGAGAGAGTCAGAACTAATGAAATATCATGAATTAGCTTCGAGGGTAAGATCGTTGCTCTTAATATTTAAAAAAGCTGGATTTTGAGACTTACCAGTTCCAATTACAGTGCTCAAAATTCGGACGTCGTTGGAATTGGAAACGTGGATTCCATCGGTGTTGGGACTGTCTCCCGGTGCAGTTATGGTGAGAGAGGAAACTTCGACATTGTTACAGTTCTCGATACGGACGTGCATTTGTTGCGCGTCTTTAATCTTCAAGTTCCTCACTGCTATTTTCTCTGACTTATAAAAGGTTAGAGCCTGCCCAAATAATTAATCGAGTTAGATAAAAACTTTGATGTATTTACCAAAAAATGGACATAAAAGGTAAGAGTTGACCGTACCGTCGGAGCTTCTTTGCAAGGCTGGAGACGATAGGAGAAGAAAGATAAAAGGTAATTAGCATATTGGTAATCATAAACCAAAAGATATATAATCGATGATTTGAGATAATTAAATTGGTTAATTACGAGAGATTTCTTGACTTTGCATGAGTTTTTCCACCAGATGTCTCCTTTGCCATCAACGGTGCCTCCTCCTTCAATCGATACGTTTCGAATGCCGTCGAAGATGAGCCAGCGATTATCTTTGTAGTCCGATCGATCAGTTGATGCTGTGATTATGCCGATAACCTAATAACACATAAAACAATAATTCATAATCTAACTCATTCATGGATATATTTTTTTTTTAGAGAGAGATTACCTTGACGGTGAGAGGAGAAGAACAAGGTCCGGAAAACCTTATTGGCATCACTAAATACTTCTTTTGAGGAACCACCATTACAGCTCCTTTTCCTTTATATGAACAGGCCACCTTCCAAGCCTTCGCAAATGCCTGAAAGAGAGAGAGAAGCGAGACGTTGACATGCATTAGAAAGTGATGAATGAAAAAATTGAACGTGGAAAGACAGAGAATTAAGATATACCTGGGTGTCGTCATCGATGCCATTTCCTTTAGTTCCATAATTATCAACATTTACTGTCAGAATGTTAGCAGAAGCTGTTGATAAAATTTCTACATTTTCATCCAATTCCTTCAAGCCCCGGGACGAAGAGTAAGCTCCAGAACTACGCCTTGACCGAACACCGACATAACTACCCGGCAGGTTGTCGTACTGGAATCTGCCATGGCAGGAAGCTAGAAGGAAGACCAGGGTAATGAAGAGAGAGAAAATGGGTGCTTTCAAATGCATTTTTGCTTAGCTGCTGCTTCTTATTTTCTAGGATTTATGAAACTGTAATGGAGTAAGTGCTGATAAAATGGGTTCAAAGAAGAAGATCAATTGAGATATTTGTCCTTGGAAGTGAGTAAATATGCGACCATGCATGCATATTTATAGAAAAAGAAGAAGATCAGGAAGAGAGAGAAAGGTAGAGAGAGAGAGGTGGCAGAATGTAGGCTATGGTTTGAGGAAGAAAGGGAAAGTCAGACGAAATGTAATACTAATTTCCCCTTGACACGCTTGTAATGTACACGAATAAAAGACTTTTTTCTTTCCACATATAATCATTCAACCTTAGCATTCATTTGTTTTCCAAGTTCTTCGTCTCCGACATGAATGAGGAAGTCATGTGATTCACTAGATTGCCACCTTATATTATAACTGAGAAACACATGTTAAAATAACAAATATTTCATTAAAACATTGTCTAATACTCATATTTCTTTAGGTCTTTTATGGTCTAATTTCTAGTTTGAAGCGTAGCAGATTTTAACGATGACTTCAAATTTATCCATATATTACAAAATACGTATACTTCGATTATGGAATGTTCGTGTTTGACACGAACATTGTTACGATGCAAAAACATGGTCAAATATTATGGAGCTCTTGAACCTTTTGCATGTCAATTAAGGCATTTGAAATCACGTGAAAATCAATTTCATAAAAAAAGCAATAATTTAAAAAAAGAAACATAACTAAAAATAAACGAATCTTCTGGTGATGATGACAATTTGACTGTAGATCAACATAGTACAATTTTGATTTAATGGGAAAAGTTGTGGAGTTGACATCTAAGATCATGTTAACAAAATGAAGATAAGAAGTATAGGAGGACAACCATTATATTGGGAACTTAATACTGGTCAACTCAGGCATGATGATTTTAAAGGCAACATATGTGGGAAGTTTGAGTTGGAACAATTTGATTAGACTAATTCTAATATAATTATCGTGACGTAACTTCATCAGATAATTTTTTAGTCTCTTCCGTCATCGATAAGAACTGAAAAGCGAAGTCGAATACAAATTAGTCACTTCGATTCCAAAAAGAGATCATGAATTTAAATTTTATACATGAATATTGTTCGTTTTCGACTTTGTTACGCACGAAAATTGTTTTAACATATTTTCAAAAATTAAAAATAAATAAATAATAATAAAAATTCGACCGCTTTTGAAATTGAATGGTCGTATTGGGAACTTAACATGGTCAACTCAGGCATGATAATTTTAAAGGCAACATATCTGGAAAGTTTGAGTTTGAATAATTTGATTCGATTAATTCTAATATAATTATCGTCACGTAACTTCATCAGATAATCTTTTATTTTCTTTCGTCATCGACATCGATAAGAACTGAAAAGCGAAGTCGAATACAAATTAGTGACTTCGATTCCAAAAAGAGATCACGAGTTTAAATTTTATACATGAATATTGTTCGTTTTCGACTTTGTTACGCACGAAAATTGTTTTAACATATTTTCAAAAATTAAAAATAAATAAATAATAATAAAAATTCGACCGCTTTTGAAATTGAATGGTCGTATTGGGAACTTAACATGGTCAACTCAGGCATGATAATTTTAAAGGCAACATATCTGGAAAGTTTGAGTTTGAATAATTTGATTCGATTAATTCTAATATAATTATCGTCACGTAACTTCATCAGATAATCTTTTATTTTCTTTCGTCATCGACATCGATAAGAACTGAAAAGCAAAGTCGAATACAAATTAGTGACTTCGATTCCAAAAAGAGATTATGAGTTTAAATTTCATATGTGAACATTATTCGTTTTCAACTTTGTTATGCACGAAGATTGTTTTAACACGTTTATTAAAATTAAAAATAAATAATAATAATAAAAATACGACCGCTTTTGAAATTGAATGGTCATATTGACTTCGAAAGATAAACTATTGATCAGAAATTTTGTTATGGGTAATGTATGTTCATTACCCATAAACGAAGTAACATCATTAACTTGTCCCACATAATAATCTCCCATGCACCGTTTAAATAATCATCACGTGCAGCCGTTGAAGAAAAAGATTTAGTCACGTGCACTGAAAGTTCTTACTTCCCTCTCTCTCTCTTCGTGGTATTTCCTCCTAGATTTGATAAAGGAAAATATTAAATTAAATAATTAAAATTAATATTTATTTTACGGGTCTAAATTTTCTACATAAATTCAAAAGTTAAAGTTTTGATTAGTAGAAATTATGAGCTGGTATCCTAGGGTTGGAGAGATCATGGAAGCACATGAACTTCTCTCATTTTTTTTTTTTAGTAGATTTTCTTCTCTGCTCGGATCCTAGAGTTCTTGAGACAAATTTTTATTTTCTTATTCATTTCACATTTGATTTCTAAAAATTAGTCTAAAGTTAAAATTTTAGATTTTGAAATATCATCATGGTATATATCTTGAATTAAGCCCATTTAAATATTAGAATATTCAGGCAATTAATCAATAAAAAAGTATTTTAGAAAATATGTAAATTATTTAAATTAATTTCAACCCAATTAGTTAAATTTTTAAATTAATTGAAATTTAAAAATAATAAAAAGAGAAGAAAATAACATGAAATCTAAGCTCTCCTTAATGAGGAATAATACGATTTTTTTAAAAATTCTAATCAATAAATGAATTATCGCGTCATTTAATATTTTATGTTGAGATAATGTTATCACTGTCATTATCATATATCTAGGGGTTGTATTAGACTTTTCCCAATATCATTATTTATTTATACAGCCAAGTTTCAAGTAATCATATTATACATAGGTCTTTTTTTTTTATTATTTGAATTACTTATTTTTCCGATAATATTATTAAGAATAAAAAGTTGAGGAATAACTCGCTAAATCAAATTATTGTACATAAAATAGTCAATTTGCCATAACTTAACAAGCAGTAAGCACACACCACTTAAAATTTTTGTTGATATTTAATTTAAAAATAAACTATTGAAGTTTTATCAGATTATTAATTTAGTAGTACTTCATTAGTACTTTAACATTGGATTATAATTCAAAACTCACCTAATTATATAAAGTATAGATTATGACTGACCTTCAGAGTAATTAAGATAATTGATTAAAACCTTATAAAGTTACAAATTAATCGCTCAAGGTCCTTCAATCTTGTTGATAACATAATGATATGATCTAATATGCCAACAAGGTCAGACACAGAGAACTTAACTCATTACAAAATATAGGAGGTTCAATGACAAGTCAAAGAAGCAAGAAAATGCACATTATGCTAAAAAAAAATCAAAAGGCTTCAAGAAAGCATGCAGTGTGCACGCCAAGACCCAACTGTGTGCTCCCAAACCCAGCAACTTGCGCGCTCAACCCGCACAGGCCCAAGCTCGAGTGTCTCGCGCTTGGCCTGCATCCGTTTGCCAATGCACCAACCCATCGCGCAGCAAGGCCATGCACGTATGACCGCCAACCCAACCTTTAGTTTTTAGGGTTTCTTTATTTTATTGTATTGTCATATTTTACTTATTTAAACATATGAGTTAGACTTTGTTTTGAGAATTTTGATGATTCATTAAAATTACTCTTTTGCTTGTTGAGAAAGTATTATCTTTAGTTCTTTACGAAGAACACGATATTATTCAAGTTTGACTTAAAGGATCAAGTCTGATAGCTTTGGTTCAACCAACAAGTTTGGTTTGGGTCAAGTTCCTCTTATTTGATATTTTTGGTTCAACCAACAAGTTTAATTTAGGTCAAACTACGTTATTTGATAACTTCGGTTCCATCGACAACGTTCGATCGGGGTCAAGTTTTCTGTTTTTTTATTGAATCCAAGACGTTTATGTGAATTATTTCTCGTTATTGTCGGGTCTAGGGTCCTTTAGATCCGAAGTTCGCATCATTTAGTATTAGAAAAAAGATTCCTACAATTCAAAGTGCTATATTTACTTCTTTCTATCAATTTCTTTTTTCTATTTCGTAGAGTTTTATAGTTCGAAATTCTACAATTAAAAAAAATCATTTATTGCGTTATTGTCTTTTCGTGAAGTCTAGAATTATTTCTTTCGAAATTCTTCAATTAAAAAAAAATCTTATTTTGAAATTCAAAAAACTTTATTTGAATTTCAGAAAATCTTATTCTTGAAATTTGAAAACTTTGTTTGAATTTTAGAAAATCTTATCTTGAAATTTAAAAAACTTTGTTTGAGTTTCAGAAAATTTTATCCTGAAATTCGAAAACTTTGTTATTATGAATTTCAAAAAATCTTATATTGAAATTTTAAAAATATTGATCTATAAATTTGAAAACTTTATTTTGAATTTCAAAAATCTCGTCATAGGATTTTGTAAATATTTATTATTCGAATATTAAAATTATTGTTCAATTCCTATTCGAATAGTTTCTTCTTCCACTTTGCTTGATTTTTATTACTTTTGAAGGTTTGAATTTCTAGCTTAAATATTTGATATTGATAGTTTTCAGTTGTTGAATATTTATCATTTATCAAGTTCTTACATAAAGAGCTATAAGAGAAAATCGAGAGGTAAAAAACAAGATAGTGAGATAATTTGAGTGAAAACACGCGAGGGAGAAGAAAGTTCCGTACATTATTTTGCTTCATCACAATTCTCTTTTATTAATCTAACATTAACTTGTGGTTTCTTATTGTTGGCCGAAAACAATGAGTGGAGAACAAGACAAAGTAGATCTAAAATTGTTCATGAGTGTCATGCAAGATCAAGGCCCTAGTCATCATATTGGATTGCATGGAATCCCCTTCTAATAGTCACAGACGGAGAAGCAAAGCACACATGAACTATGATTATGAGGAAGTTAGACTTACGTATGGAAATTACAAAAGAGAAAAAGATACAATGACACACATAATAGATGAAAACCTAAGCAATATCAAAAAGATGTTTCTTCCACCCCAAGGTAAAAGTGCATTCGAATTTTATTCAGAATGGAACAAAAAGTTTGATCTTATGATCAATAGTTATATTTACAATAAGGCAAAAAAGACCAAATTAGCCGTCAAAAGCACGAGAAAAATGAGCATGTTGTTCCTCTAAAAAATGAAACTTGGAGGAAAAATCAATTTTTCAAGAGGGCAATGAACTTTATGAAGAAGGACAATTGATCAAGGAACACTAAAAAGATGATGTTATTTTTCTTCCAAAAGAACCAAGTTTTATGGAAGTTCAACAAAGAAAATTGAAACGACGGGAAAAATAGTGATGTTAGCAAAACAACATACACTTGTACCTTAGTGCAAAAAAAGATTATGTATCTAACAATCTAACATTTTTTCGTCGAAGTGTTGTTTTTAATTTTCAAGAATTTAAAGATGCATTCTAAGAGAGTTGTTTGATAAATAACAAAATCACGGGCTTAATCTCCAAGGACAAAGATTCGAGGATGAATCTTCTTGAAATGAGAGGGAATGATGTGATTCAAGGAACCAAAAAGCTCAAGCTTAGAACCTTAACCCATTACAAAACATAGGAGGTCCAATGACAAACTAAATAAGTAAGGAAATGCACATTAGACCCAAAAAACATCAAAAGGCTGCATGAGCATCCAATGTGCGCCCCCCGACCTAGCTGCACGCGCCAAGACCCAACAGCTTTTGCGCCAAAGCCCACGCGCCTTGCGCTTGGCCTGCATCTGTCCGCCTGTGTGCCATCATATCGCGCCGCAAGGCCGCACACGCTTGACTGCCAGCCCACCGCGCCACCCAACCCCGCGCGCCTTAATGCTAGCCCAACATTTAATTTTTAGGGTTTCTTTATTTTATTTTATTGTCGTATTTATTTATTTTGCCTATTTAAACATATAAGTTAAATTTTGTTTTCCGAGTTTTGATGATTGAGTAAATTTTTCTTTTGCTTGTTGAGGGAGTCTTTTCATTAATTCGTTACGAAGAATACGATCTTCTTCAAGTATTGACTTGAAGGATCAAGTTTAATAGCTTTGGTGCAACTAACAAGTTTGGTTCAGATCAATCTCCTCTTATTTGATAGTTTCATTTCAACCAGAAGGTTTCGTTTGGGTCAAACTCCATTATTTGATAACATCCGTTCCATTGACAATATTCGATCGGGATCAAGTTCTCTATTTTTTCTTGAATCCAAAATATTTCTGTGAATTATTCCACATTGTTGTCGGGTGCCGGGTCCTTTCAATTCAAGGTTTGCATCACATAATTTATCATTCAGTTTAAGTTGCTTTACTTTATTCAATTAAATCTCCGTAGAATCGTCTCAAACTTAAAATTAATTGTTTATTTTAGTAACTTCTATTATCAAATTGGTCTAAATGGCCTAGTTTTCAAATATAAGGTGTATATATTTTCAAATAAATTCCTAAGATTAAATAATAAAATAAAACATTTGTTAAAGTTGATAAATGATTTTATGTGGCGTATTTATTCTTTTAAATAAATGTTAAAAATAAAACGATAATTGAATGACACGTGGCGAGCTTATATCGAAAGACGCCGTGGAGTAGAGTGCTCTTTTCAGTGATCGTCTCCCTTGTTCTCTCTTTAGGTTCGATTTACAACCTCACCTGCCGAATCCCTTGGCTAACAAAAAATGAACAAGTAATGATTGAAAATTGTAAAACAAATATTAAGTTGCTAACTAAAAGTTAAGACCATCTAATCACTACATTCAACCACGTCTATAACCCTAGTAATATGTACGGAGAGAGAGAGAGAGAGAGAGAGAGAGAGAGAGAGAGAGAGAGAGAGAGAGAGAGAGAGAGAGAGAGAGAGAGAGAGAGAGAGAGAGAGAGAGAGAGAGAGAGAGAGAGAGAGAGAGAGAGAGAGAGAGAGAGAGAGAGAGAGAGAGAGAGAGAGAGAGAGAGAGAGAGAGAGAGAGAGAGAGAGAGAGAGAGAGAGAGAGAGAGAGAGAGAGAGAGAGAGAGAGAGAGAGAGAGAGAGAGAGAGAGAGAGAGAGAGAGAGAGAGAGAGAGAGAGAGAGAGAGAGAGAGAGAGAGAGAGAGAGAGAGAGAGAGAGAGAGAGAGAGAGAGAGAGAGAGAGAGAGAGAGAGAGAGAGAGAGAGAGAGAGAGAGAGAGAGAGAGAGAGAGAGAGAGAGAGAGAGAGAGAGAGAGAGAGAGAGAGAGAGAGAGAGAGAGAGAGAGAGAGAGAGAGAGAGAGAGAGAGAGAGAGAGAGAGAGAGAGAGAGAGAGAGAGAGAGAGAGAGAGAGAGAGAGAGAGAGAGAGAGAGAGAGAGAGAGAGAGAGAGAGAGAGAGAGAGAGAGAGAGAGAGAGAGAGAGAGAGAGAGAGAGAGAGAGAGAGAGAGAGAGAGAGAGAGAGAGAGAGAGAGAGAGAGAGAGAGAGAGAGAGAGAGAGAGAGAGAGAGAGAGAGAGAGAGAGAGAGAGAGAGAGAGAGAGAGAGAGAGAGAGAGAGAGAGAGAGAGAGAGAGAGAGAGAGAGAGAGAGAGAGAGAGAGAGAGAGAGAGAGAGAGAGAGAGAGAGAGAGAGAGAGAGAGAGAGAGAGAGAGAGAGAGAGAGAGAGAGAGAGAGAGAGAGAGAGAGAGAGAGAGAGAGAGAGAGAGAGAGAGAGAGAGAGAGAGAGAGAGAGAGAGAGAGAGAGAGAGAGAGAGAGAGAGAGAGAGAGAGAGAGAGAGAGAGAGAGAGAGAGAGAGAGAGAGAGAGAGAGAGAGAGAGAGAGAGAGAGAGAGAGAGAGAGAGAGAGAGAGAGAGAGAGAGAGAGAGAGAGAGAGAGAGAGAGAGAGAGAGAGAGAGAGAGAGAGAGAGAGAGAGAGAGAGAGAGAGAGAGAGAGAGAGAGAGAGAGAGAGAGAGAGAGAGAGAGAGAGAGAGAGAGAGAGAGAGAGAGAGAGAGAGAGAGAGAGAGAGAGAGAGAGAGAGAGAGAGAGAGAGAGAGAGAGAGAGAGAGAGAGAGAGAGAGAGAGAGAGAGAGAGAGAGAGAGAGAGAGAGAGAGAGAGAGAGAGAGAGAGAGAGAGAGAGAGAGAGAGAGAGAGAGAGAGAGAGAGAGAGAGAGAGAGAGAGAGAGAGAGAGAGAGAGAGAGAGAGAGAGAGAGAGAGAGAGAGAGAGAGAGAGAGAGAGAGAGAGAGAGAGAGAGAGAGAGAGAGAGAGAGAGAGAGAGAGAGAGAGAGAGAGAGAGAGAGAGAGAGAGAGAGAGAGAGAGAGAGAGAGAGAGAGAGAGAGAGAGAGAGAGAGAGAGAGAGAGAGATAACCCATCGTGCAACGTTAACGAGAGTCTGCCTCAACATCGGGTCGGGTTGACCAGCTAAAAGAGGCATAAGTCGGCACACCAACTAGCATATGGGCTCGACCAAGCTCACCCCTGTTGGCCCCTAGACCTTGGGCCCATTGTGGGGCTGACTTGAGATGGACTTGATTAAAATAATCAGTTTGTTGGTCCACCTGCCTAGAAAAGAGATAGGTATTAGTCGAGCCTTAGTAAAAAAAAAAAACAATTTCAACTCGACCTATCTGACCTCGTCCGACCACCCAAGCAGGGAGCAGGATGACAGAGGCTTAAACAAGAGAGCATAACCATAGCACACACGTACACGAACTGTTTCCTAGTGTACTGGAGCTAGGCCCAGTAGCTGGGCCTTTGTGGGCTTTATCCAAAGTGGGCCTCGTAACACCAACATGTGTCGGCGGAGCTGAGTTTCGCCAAGATGTCCTTCCTAAGAGTAGTTAAGGTAGTAGGGGAACTGTCAACATTAAAATAAGGGAAAAAATAGGAGACAACGCTTTGATTCCAAACAAAAGGAGATCTTAAATTAGTATGCCATCACATCAAGATCTTGCTTTATGATTACTCTTCACAAAACCAATAATCATATTTTTATGGGGAAATTAATTTAATTATTTATAATTTTTGAAGAGAATAATTTATAAACTAATAAAAAAAATAGGACGTAGTAAATTCAGACTTCAGAGGACAGAGCCCGGACGGATCCATCCACCAAACTGCAGGAAGTCGTTTAAAGGTTCAAGAATTTTCTACCATCCTGTCAGTAATCACACTTTGGGCCTGGAGCAAGCAGAATTTCTGGCACAGTCGGACAGGACAGAGACAGCGGGCGAGAAGAGAGACTGAGAGAGCGGACAAACCGACCCATCTCTTACTGGCAAATGCTGTGCTGATTGAGATCGCAGAGAGAGGCGAGAGAGAGAGAGAGAGAGAGAGAGATGGTGAGTGGCAGTGCAGAAGGCAATTCACGGGCGGAAAGAGTGAGTTCATTGAGGAGCTTCGTCTCCTTCGTTTCTTAGGATGAGTGATTTTGACTGAGAGTCAAGCTCTGGTGGAAAGAGGTTTGAAAATCTATCACAACTGCGTCAGCCATTTTATGAGCTGAGGTTAGTTTCAGATTTGCGATTCGATGTTGGTCCAAGACCGTTCGACGACGCCTAAATCGCCGAAA
>CM039511.1:1902312-2114812 GCA_022432975.1 Begonia masoniana
TTGAAAGCCCCGTCATTTTATTTATTTATTTGTTTATTTATTTATTCATTTTGCTTTGTATATTATCAAAAAAAGTCTTATTCCAATGCCCTACCATCAGTCATCACCCCCCTCTCTTGGGACTACCATCTTCCATGACCACCTTCCATCTATCAATTTAGCGTGGAAAGTGGGACTTTCTTTTTTCCTTTTCTTTTCTGAAAAAAAATAATAATAAATTCTCTATATTTATTTCTAAGTTAGTATTATTTGATAAATATTAACTTCCACCCACTTATCTGGTATCATAGATTGATGCTTATATTCTTAAATGTCACCAAAATTAGCGCAAAGAATGTTTCAGTCAAAACTTTGATACAATACATGTTGCAGTCTAAAATTGCTTATTAGGATCCCACTCATTTTAATTTTATAATCTTTACATTTTATCTCTCTATTTTTGAACTGGTTCTCTTTCTGTTTTGTCAAGTTGTCTGATTTCTATCAACGATACAAAAATATAAGAAATGTTATATTTATTTTTTATTTTTACTTTTTAATTCTGATTATTTGATGTGTCAAATATTGATTAATACAATTATATTAATCAATAAAAATAAATAATAAGAATAGATAGTATAAACGTAATATTATTCTAATATTATTTTTTTGGTTGATCAATAGTAGTCATCTGAGATACTTGTACCCAAAATCAACACAAGTCAGTAGGTAGAGAATACTTGAGCGCGAGAGACAACTCTATTTAAGGAATTCAGCAAAATAACTTCTTAATTTTACGAGAATGGGTGCTTCCTCACAAATGGCGTGGCAATGACCAGGCTCGGGGGACTTTTATCAAAAACAAAGGTCTTAGTAGTTCGATATAACAAATTATGATGTTTTTATCGACAAAATAAGATTATATGATAGTTAAATTTATTTGCACCAAATTGAAGGAATTTATAAAAATAATAAAATAAAAAAGAAAAAAAAGTAACATTTATAAAAAAAAGGGAAAAGTACCCTTTAGACCCCAACGTATGGGGTCAGTAGCCATTTGGTACCTAACGTTTGTTTTGTACCCAATCAAACCCTAACGTATAAAACGTTTGCAATTTAAACCCTACCGTCAAATTTTTAATTAAATTTAACAGATTTTTTTCAAATTTCCCAAATTACCCCTCCCTCCCTCTCCCTCTCTCTCTCCTCTCTCTCTCTCTCACTCTCAAAATTCCTCCCACGATTACAATCTCCAAATCGAAACCGCAAATCGAAACCGCATTTATTCAGATGCAATCTATCACTTCCCTCTACACCTCCTTTGGTCCTCCCAGAACCCGAACCTGTCTTCACTTCGGTCAAGGCTTTCGCTCCCGCCACAGTAGCCAATCTGGGTCCAGGCTTCGACTTCCTCGGTTGCGCCGTCGACGGTCTAGGAGACTTTGTTTCGCTCAGCGTTGACCCGAATGTTCGTCCAGGCGAGATCGCCATAGCCGACATTATAGGCGATAACGCGATCATTGCTTCGTTTTCTTGCGCAACTCTTTGCCATATTTGGTTCTGTTTCTAGCTTTCTCAGAAATTCTTCCAGCTCCATCGTCTTTTTCGTCGCGTGGACTATTTCTTCTTCCTTTTAATTCATAAAAACATTGTTTTTATTCTATTCTCTTCAAAACTGAGGAAACTTGTTGCTTTACTTGCTCTTGCAGAGCCCATGTCAATCTTTCGTTCTGATTCAATGACAGGCCAAAACTCATCAGTAAATCATTAACAGATTAGGATAGAACCAAATGCAAATGCAAAACATAACTCAAGAGCATGTGTCGGCGATAATAGAGTTAATAGTCTAACCTGTAATTTGATATATTGGTCGAGCTCTGTTGTTTCCATCTCGACGTGTGGGGCGATGCTCTGATAGAATTGCAGTGGTATTTGATCGTTAATGGCGGTGCTGGAGGTGTATTTGAAAGGGAAAGCTTGAAAATTGCTTGTGAAACACTGATTTTGATTTTGAATCTGTATTGCCGTGCTCTGTTTATGGTCCTGATTCTGCTCTTCCCATTTTCGCCATTGTTGCTTCTGCAGAGGATTTTGACAAAACTGACCAATCCCACCTCGAACTCCACCTCCACGCCCATTCTCCCCAGCCAAATCCTGAGAGCTTATCAACGAATACCCAAAAATCAAAATCAGCGTAGAGAGAGAGAGAGAGAGAGAGGAGAGAGAGAGAGAGAGAGGAGAGGGGGAGGGGTAATTTGGGAAATTTGAAAAAAATCTGTTAAATTTAATTAAAAAATTAACGGTAGGGTTTAAATTGCAAACGTTTTATACGCTAGGGTTGGATTGGGTACAAAACAAACGTTAGGTACCAAATGGCTACTGACCCCATACGTTGGGGTCTAAATGGTACTTTTCCCTAAAAAAAAATAAAAATAATGAATAAAAAAACGAAGGCCAACATGGCCGGTTGCATTGCATAGTCACCGGATCATTACCTTAAATGGCGACTTTGAATCCCTCTCTCCAGATGCATATTCTCTCTCTTCATCGGAGTCTCTCTCTCTCTCTTAATCGCTCTTCTTCCATGCCCATCTTTAATTTATCTCTTTTTCTGTCTCTCTGAATTACCAATCTCGAAAGGCTAAAAAGTTGGAGTGAGAAAAAACATCATCGCATATAGCAATAATTCTCACTTTTCTCATCTTCTCTCTGCCTTCCTTTATTGCCAGCTCTGCCAGCTCCATATCCAAGTTTTCTCTCTTCTTCCTCTCGCTTTCTCTGCAGTCCCAGCTTCCCGGACTCTGTTGCGCCGCGAAAGATCTCAGGTACGTAACTGACTCGATGATTGACCTGCTGGATCTTTGAATTTGCTGTTTTTTCGCAGATCTCTTCATTTTTGTTTGCAAATTGATCGTCATCCGATATTGTTTTCTGGTTTTGATTGAATCGTGATGGTTTTGGTGCGTTTGATTGTTTTTATATCTCGATCGACTTCTGATTATTCGAGGTTTGATCCGAAGCTTATGAGAGATTGATTATGGTTATCATCATCAGGCTTCACAAATTCATGTTTTCTGTTTTGTTCTATTAACCATCAAAGTCTCATTCTATTGCGGGAGTATTGAAGATTCCCAGGGTCAACATTTAACTAGAGCAATCAAAGTCTCATTCTATTGCGGGAGTATTGAAGATTCCCAGGGTCAACATTTAACTAGAGCAATCAAAGTCTCATTCTATTGCGGGAGTATTGAAGATTCCCAGGGTCAACATTTAACTAGAGCAATCAAAGTCTCATTCTATTGCGGGAGTATTGAAGATTCCCAGTGTTCCCTTCATTTGAGGAAGTCGCCTCATGGAAGGTCAAAGAACTTATTGTAGCTTTTCTGCTTCATGAAGGAAGTCTATCATCTGGATGATGATTTGAAGTGGATAACATTGAGATTTTCATGGTTGGCCTTTGTTACATACGATTTAGTTTGGTCTCATACAAGTGAAAAAAAGGATGGGAAATGCATCCGTCTAGTTTTGAAGCACTACTCTTTATATTAGATGATGCACGGCATTTGGGATGCCAGGAATATTCAGCGTGCAAAAACTAAGTGTGTGGAAAGGTCATATTATGAGTAGGATGGCTATTGAAAGTTAGCGCTTCTCTTTGTTCACTGTAGTGTTTCAGTTTTGCTTGCTTTGAGGAATATCCAGGAAGAGAAAATAAAATAGTTTTTATTAGGTTTAATCCATGCATATAAACAATATGAATTTTCTACGATGACGTTTCTGCCATTGATCATTCATCTCTTTAACCCAGATTATGAGCTTTGTGTCAACTCTTGAAAGAATCACTCTGGTAGCAAGAAATTGTTGAAAAGAATAAAGGAAAGGTATTCTAATACTTTCTAGGAATATTTTTCGTCCTAAATAGTATATTTCAAACCAACTCTAGAACATTTAGCAAGTGGTAGCCGTGGAATACATAAGCTAGGAAAGTATCAGGAACGGAATATCATGCTCAAACAATAACCATTGCTGGCAATTATATGGGATTATCTTTCACGAAGAAATGGAAAATTGATGAGTTGAGGGGTGAAGATTCATTGTTTTTTCAGTGAGATATCTTCACTCAACAGGTCGGATCATTCCCAGGGTCAACATTTAACTAGAGCAATCAAAGTCTCATTCTATTGCGGGAGTATTGAAGATTCCCAGGGTCAACATTTAACTAGAGCAATCAAAGTCTCATTCTATTGCGGGAGTATTGAAGATTCCCAGGGTCAACATTTAACTAGAGCAATCAAAGTCTCATTCTATTGCGGGAGTATTGAAGATTCCCAGGGTCAACATTTAACTAGAGCAATCAAAGTCTCATTCTATTGCGGGAGTATTGAAGATTCCCAGGGTCAACATTTAACTAGAGCAATCAAAGTCTCATTCTATTGCGGGAGTATTGAAGATTCCCAGGGTCAACATTTAACTAGAGCAATCAAAGTCTCATTCTATTGCGGGAGTATTGAAGATTCCCAGGGTCAACATTTAACTAGAGCAATCAAAGTCTCATTCTATTGCGGGAGTATTGAAGATTCCCAGGGTCAACATTTAACTAGAGCAATCAAAGTCTCATTCTATTGCGGGAGTATTGAAGATTCCCAGGGTCAACATTTAACTAGAGCAATCAAAGTCTCATTCTATTGCGGGAGTATTGAAGATTCCCAGGGTCAACATTTAACTAGAGCAATCAAAGTCTCATTCTATTGCGGGAGTATTGAAGATTCCCAGGGTCAACATTTAACTAGAGCAATCAAAGTCTCATTCTATTGCGGGAGTATTGAAGATTCCCAGGGTCAACATTTAACTAGAGCAATCAAAGTCTCATTCTATTGCGGGAGTATTGAAGATTCCCAGGGTCAACATTTAACTAGAGCAATCAAAGTCTCATTCTATTGCGGGAGTATTGAAGATTCCCAGGGTCAACATTTAACTAGAGCAATCAAAGTCTCATTCTATTGCGGGAGTATTGAAGATTCCCAGGGTCAACATTTAACTAGAGCAATCAAAGTCTCATTCTATTGCGGGAGTATTGAAGATTCCCAGGGTCAACATTTAACTAGAGCAATCAAAGTCTCATTCTATTGCGGGAGTATTGAAGATTCCCAGGGTCAACATTTAACTAGAGCAATCAAAGTCTCATTCTATTGCGGGAGTATTGAAGATTCCCAGGGTCAACATTTAACTAGAGCAATCAAAGTCTCATTCTATTGCGGGAGTATTGAAGATTCCCAGGGTCAACATTTAACTAGAGCAATCAAAGTCTCATTCTATTGCGGGAGTATTGAAGATTCCCAGGGTCAACATTTAACTAGAGCAATCAAAGTCTCATTCTATTGCGGGAGTATTGAAGATTCCCAGGGTCAACATTTAACTAGAGCAATCAAAGTCTCATTCTATTGCGGGAGTATTGAAGATTCCCAGGGTCAACATTTAACTAGAGCAATCAAAGTCTCATTCTATTGCGGGAGTATTGAAGATTCCCAGGGTCAACATTTAACTAGAGCAATCAAAGTCTCATTCTATTGCGGGAGTATTGAAGATTCCCAGGGTCAACATTTAACTAGAGCAATCAAAGTCTCATTCTATTGCGGGAGTATTGAAGATTCCCAGGGTCAACATTTAACTAGAGCAATCAAAGTCTCATTCTATTGCGGGAGTATTGAAGATTCCCAGGGTCAACATTTAACTAGAGCAATCAAAGTCTCATTCTATTGCGGGAGTATTGAAGATTCCCAGGGTCAACATTTAACTAGAGCAATCAAAGTCTCATTCTATTGCGGGAGTATTGAAGATTCCCAGGGTCAACATTTAACTAGAGCAATCAAAGTCTCATTCTATTGCGGGAGTATTGAAGATTCCCAGGGTCAACATTTAACTAGAGCAATCAAAGTCTCATTCTATTGCGGGAGTATTGAAGATTCCCAGGGTCAACATTTAACTAGAGCAATCAAAGTCTCATTCTATTGCGGGAGTATTGAAGATTCCCAGGGTCAACATTTAACTAGAGCAATCAAAGTCTCATTCTATTGCGGGAGTATTGAAGATTCCCAGGGTCAACATTTAACTAGAGCAATCAAAGTCTCATTCTATCATTTAACTAGCGCAATCAAAGTCTCATTCTAGTGCGGGAGTATTGAAGATTCCCAGGGTCAACATTTAACTAGAGCTATGTGCACTTTCTCATCGTGGCTTCAAGAAAAATAAGAAAAGAATCACAAGAATCACAAACTCAGAGGTTTTTTCCCACACACAAAAAAAAGCCTTACTGTCTACTCTCTAATCAAAACACTTATAAAAAACATATCTCATTACAATATTAGGTTAAGTCAATACAAGAAGTGCAGAATATCCTTCATGCCTCTGATTATCAAGACATGCTAAGATCGATTTGTGGGATATCATGTGTCTGGCTGATTATTGGTCTACTCACTGGTCAACAAGAAGAATGCAGCTGCGCTGTGAAGAGAAAAAATTGCAGCTATTTGGTTTTCCTTGCAAATAAAATATGTCCAAAGGGTTTCTGTAGACATTATTACTGAATTCTCTCAAAATTTGCAGAGAGACTAAGTTGTAAAAAGAGCCAACCAATTGACCTTGATGGAGTAAACGAAGTTTGTGTGAAATTACTGCTAATCCTAAAAGATTAACCTGCAAACTCAAATTTAATTTACACACGTATATCATTTGTCTTCCTGTATAGGTTTAATTTTTAATGGTCTTAACACATGATTATTTTTTATTCTTAAGGAATTTAAGTGATTAGAGAATAATTCCAAATTTGAGATCTCTTACTCTGCTACCAGGTTAGATTACTACTAAATTCATAAGAGCTTTTTGGTTTAGTAACATATTTAATGTGGTATTATATTAAGAAATGTTAAGAGTTCAAATTTGCGTCTAATCACTTCAACCTAAAAGTGAAAAAAATTCCACTTGTAAGGACCATTAAAATTATCTCTACACTTGAAGAGGAATGTTAAAAATGATACAAGTGATGAAATTTACTTCAATCAAAAATGGTAATTGAACAATTATATATATATATATATATATATATATATATATATATATATTTTGTAGTTGTTGGAATAATCGGTTTATTGTTAGAATAAGTTTGTCCTATTTGAATGTTTTGATTAGATAGGGGATAAGCTTTTTAGTTAAGATAGATTTTTTTCCCCTTATTTTTATGAGTGGATTGTTAGTTCTCTACTTATCTATATGATTTGTAATCTATCTATAACTAATATCAATAAAAATTAATAATTTTGCTCCAATAGTTACCGAGTTCCTGTCAAAAGAATTTTTCTACATATAAAATGTTGCTATTTTCAACTGCAAATCACTCCAAAGCTGAAATTTGAACTGGAATATGTCTATTCATGACCTTTCTTTGGGAGCAAGAATAACTATTGGATTGGCTTAATCTTTCTTGACTTGTTCGTTCATTTTCTGTTCTCTCCGACGCAGCGAGCCCTTGCAGCATTTCTGTTAGTGGGAATTTAAGGATCAATTTTTGTCTTCAATAAATAAATTGTAGCAGAGGTCAGGGAGCAATGTCGAGCTCAGCCAAAGTTGTGGATCCTGCGTTCCAAGGTGCAGGGCAGAGACCGTATCCCAACCAAATTATGTCATTGGAAATGAAATTGTCTTGTACTAGGGCTTTTTCAATTCGATGGTTTATCAACTGGCCAAAAAAATGGAATCTTATTACTGACGATTTTTATAACACAAGTGATCCTTGGTCATTTGATAGAAAATAGAAAAGTAGAAATAAATTAAGAATTGATGATTGTAAATTTCAACATTGAGCATGCCGCTTCTGCTCTTTTCGATGTCACACTTAACATCTTTCAGAGGAACTGAAATTTGGAGAATTGAGGACTTTCAACCTGTTCCATTGCCTAAATCTGACTATGGAAAATTTTACATGGGGGACAGTTATATTGTATTGCAGGTATTATGTTCATTTTCCTTTTCTTCTCTTATCCCATACATTAATGCATATATTATGCATGTTTTTCCCAAAGGAATGTTAAAAACCTGTACTTGACATGGGATGGTTTTCTAGTGGAGTGACACAGCACGAACAATTAGCTTGATATATTATTTCCATCATTCACTGATTATATTTCACAAAAAACAAGAGCCAAAAAAGTTATTCCTTTTTAAGTTCAATGTGCTAGTGGAAGGAAACTTTTCATGCATCTTAGATATCACTGTAGACAACTCAAGGCAAAGGAGGTGCTTATCTTTATGACATACACTTCTGGCTTGGAAAAGATACGAGTCAGGTGACCTTTTTCTTCTATGTTTTCCTTTCCTTCATTTCCTTTCTTCCCAACTTGGAAAGCTTTTCTTTCTCATACTAATTGTGCATAGTATTGTCTAACTTGACCTTCCATTTTAGGATGAAGCTGGAACTGCAGCGATTAAAACTGTGGAGCTTGACGCAGCTCTCGGTGGACGTGCTGTGCAGCATAGGGAAATTCAAAGCCATGAATCAGATAAATTTTTGTCATACTTTAAACCTTGTATCATACCCATGGAGGGGGGTGTGGCATCTGGGTTTAAAAAGCCAGAGGAAGAGAAATTTGAAACACGATTATATATATGCAAAGGAAAGCGAGTTGTCAGAATGAAACAGGCATTACTTTTTTCCTTCACTTTTTTCTTATGTGCTGCCAAGGAAGGGCTTCTGATAATGCTGATCATTTCAACCAAGTGAAGGTTATTCATCATTTTCACTGTGCAGGTTCCCTTTGCTCGATCATCGCTGAATCATGATGATGTATTCATTCTGGATACGGAAAATAAGATCTATCAGTTCAATGGTGCAAATTCAAACATCCAGGAAAGAGCTAAAGCATTGGAGGTAATTCAGTTTTTGAAGGAAAAGTATCATGACGGGACATCTGATGTTGCAATTGTTGGTATGGCTTGTCTTTACCTAACATTTTTTTATTCAATTACAAGATTTAGTTGATATTTTACCACGATGGACAATGAAGCATTCATTAAGCGTAATTATTTATTCTCTTTTTTTTTGATATTAGATGATGGGAAGTTAGATACTGAATCAGACTCTGGTGAATTCTGGGTCCTCTTTGGTGGCTTTGCGCCTATTGGAAAGAAGGTTGCTAGTGATGATGATATCATTCCGGAGACAACTCCTGCTACACTTTATAGGTTTGTCAGTTCGTGCCTATATGTCTCATAGTCATACGCATGAAAAATGTGGTGCTCAATAAACCACCTGTAAAAAGAATATTTTTTTATTCTAAATAACCATAAGAAGCAAAGAACTGGATCTGAAAAAAGTATATGGTACATCCTTTTCATCCTAAGTCTTATGATTTGCATTTAACTTCAGCAAAATGCGTGTGCTGACTTCTAACTACTGATTGAGATAATTCATCTTTCTGTAGCATAACTGATGGTGAGGTAAAGGTTCTAGAAGGTGAGTTATCCAAATCAATGTTAGAGAACAACAATTGTTATTTACTGGACTGTGGAGCCGAGATATTTGTGTGGGTTGGGCGTATAACTCAAGTAGATGAGAGAAAAGCAGCTATTCAAGTAGCTGAGGTATTTTAGCATTGTCATCTGTCAATGCTTTTGTCAAAGGATGAGAAATTATTGATTTTAAATATTTTTGTGTAGGAATTTATTGCTGGTCAGAATAGACCTAAATCTACTCGTATGACACGGCTTGTTCAAGGCTATGAAACAAATTCTTTCAAGTCCAACTTTGATACCTGGCCAGCAGGATCTACAACAACTGGTGCAGAAGAAGGAAGAGGAAAAGTAGCCGGTGATTAATTTTACTCTAGCGTTGTAAAATTTTACCCTTGCATACAGATTCTACTCAAGCTCATTGATTTGATTTCTATTTTACTGCTAGCTTTGCTGAAGCAACAAGGTGTTGGTCTTAAGGGCTTGTCAAAGAGTACACCTGTGAATGAGGAAGTGCCACCATTGCTGGAAGGGGGTGGAAAATTGGAGGTCAGTTGACATCTTGTCTTTTCTTGAAATTACTCTTAATTAAAATATTATATTTACCTGTTTTCTAGGTATGGCGCATCAATGGCAGTGCTAAAACTCCACTTCCTGCAGAGGATGTTGGTAAATTTTATAGCGGTGATTGCTATGTCATTCTTTACACTTACCACTCTGGTGAGAGGAAAGAAGATTATTTTTTGTGCTCTTGGTCTGGAAAAGATAGCACTGAGGTAATTTGTTTTTTACTCACTGGAAATATCTATTCCCGATCTTACATAATGAGTTAGCCTTTGAACAAAAGTCTTGTAGTTAAGATAGAAGTGGTTTTGCTAGTGGAAATTTGAATGCCATATCTTTGTTAAGAAATATATCTTTAATGAAGTATTTTTTAATCAATTTTTGTTTACTTGCTTTTGTTCTTTGAAGGTCTTCAACCAAAATGTAACTATGCAGATAGGTTGACAATATGTACTCCATGACCTCCGATTTAATGCTATGAACATTTTAAGGCCACCAACCCATTAATTACTTAATGTTTGTTTACATACTTTGCTCTGAAATACTCATGACATTTTTATATAGAAGCTGAGTTGATTGTTGTCTTTCTCCCTTCGCTTGTACTTGCAATAACCATCATAATAAAAACAACCAACCCCGTTATTGATGCTCATTTAAGTAACAGCTCTTAGAGTAAATCACTTTTTCAATTTCCATTCTTTAAATTGTTTATGATACTAGAGCATTCCAGGGGACCTGCTCGTTGAGTTTTTTTTTTTATGTTTTTGGGTTGTCACCATATATTAAAGAATAAGCGGTTAATATTCCACACTTAATCGTAATAGAGATTAAATTAGTCAAATGAGTATAGTAGGTGCATTTACTTGAAATAAAAATAATTCCATCGTATTGCTCCAACTCAGGAGGATCAAAAGATGGCTGCTAGGTTGGCCAATACAATGTTTAACTCGCTAAAGGGGAGGCCTGTTCAGGTATCTTATCTTCTATTTTTCAAATAGGAAAAATATCTTACATCTTGTACATATTTTCTTTATACGCGAAAAACAGGATATATTTCTTGTGAACACAATTCGTATGTCATTTTTTTTAGGGTCGCATTTATCAGGGTAAAGAGCCACCGCAATTTATTGCACTCTTCCAGCCCATGGTTGTCCTTAAGGTATGCTAAAAATTCAGCAAATATTTATATTCAGCAAATATTTATACTTCTGTGAGGATTCAGCTTTAGTCATTGACATGGTGATGAGATTGTTTGTAAAATCAGTCTCTATAACTGTTGATTTCTGCTTTAGGGTGGTTTAAGCTCTGGTTACAAGAAATATGTAACGGAGAAAAGTGTGGTGGATGAAACTTACACTGGCGATTCTGTTGCACTTTTTCGGATATCAGGCACTTCGACCCACAACAGTAAAGTAGTGCAAGTTGATACAGTATGTGCCATTTGACTTCATTTCTTTTGTATGATTTAAATTTTTTCCTCAAGCTTTTAAAATAGAAAATCTTGTGACGTTTCATTTTCACTTGAATAAATTATTAGCTCATTGACCTTCTTGAAAGCGAGTATTTAGGAAAGTTATTGTTGTTTCTCTATAATGGTTTAGGAAAGTTATTGTTGTTTCTCTATAATGGTTTTACATTTTTGCCAAATATATGAATTTTCCTGTTTATTTACCCAATATTTTTTTTTTCAATTCGAAAGTTTATGCATTTTTTCCATTTGAATTTGTACTGGAGTGAACTGTGATAATTGAATATTGGTTTGGGTCTTGAGTTGGTGATATGAAAGATTTCTTTCAGTGGCTATAAATCAAAACACGTCTTGCATTTCTTCAGGTAGCAACATCCTTGAACTCTAGCGAGTGTTTTGTCTTGCAATCTGGCTCTTCAGTTTTCATATGGCAAGGAAATCAATGTACCTTTGAGCAGCAGCAGTTAGCTGCGAAAGTTGCAGAATTTCTTAAGGTATCCTCTTATACTTTGTTACTCCCTGATAGATGGGGTGTGCCTTTGCTTTGAAGATGAAAGGGAGCAGCATGTTTTAGCTAAATTTGAATAATGAGGGTGAAGAAAAGAGGCGTGGGTAGATGAAAACTACTTGGGTTACAGCTACTAAAGTTATGATATTTAGAATCAAATCTGAATGTTATGGCTATAGAAGATTGCGGTACAGATTTGATTGGGACTAACCAATGAAAAGTACATTTTCACTTTTAATTGATTGGAGTTTTTTATATGTTTTATGAGATCTGTAATAGTCTGTGCTGCTGGATTTTTCACCCAATTAACCTAAGTATATCCTTGATGGTACAGCCTGGAGTCTCTGCCAAACATGCAAAAGAAGGGACAGAGAGCTCAGCCTTCTGGTTTCCACTTGGAGGAAAACAAAGTCACACTAGTAAAAAGGCGGCCCAAGAAATTGTGAGAGATCCTCATTTGTACTCATTCTCATTCAATAAAGGTGACATTTCTTTCAAAAGCTTTCTCTTCATTTAGAATTGCTTGCTATGTATTGGATGTTTAGTTTATTTTGCTGTCAACATTGCTGATCGTTGCTTTAATTGTTTTTATTTTGTTTGCCGCTTTTGCACGTGGGTTTCCAGGAAAGTTCCAGGTGATTTTTAAGCTCCATTTGCGTACTTTTATTGAAAGAAAGCTGTCTACTGTCAAATTATCGGTGACTTAAATATTGAGCTACTAATATAATTGGCAGGTGGAGGAAGTTTACAATTTTTCTCAAGATGATTTGTTGACTGAGGATATCTTGATACTTGACACACACGCTGAAGTATTTGTCTGGGTTGGTCAGTCGGTTGACCAAAAAGATAAGCAAAATGCTGTTGACTTCGGCCAGGTACTGCTTAGTCAGTTAGTCAAAATTTTCTTTTGAGTCTGTAATTCATTCAGCATATAACTTTGTCTTCCAGACATACGTGGAGATGGCAGTGTCTTTAGATGGATTGTCTCCTTATGTACCATTATACAAGATCACTGAAGGAAATGAACCTTGCTTCTTCACGACATACTTTTCATGGGATCATGCAAAAGCTACTGTATGTGCATAGTGTTGTTGTTTGTCAGCTTGTTGTTTCCTTTCTTCTATTATTTTTGTTAATTTTTCATTAAATTTAAAATAAAAAGAAGTTATTTGAAAATTTGAGATTACATTTACGTTAAAAAGGAAGTATCTGTGACAAGTTTGGCAATAATGACTTGTGCCTTTGTTAACCATCCAACACAAATTTTCTGTTAAAGCTTTTACAAACCACGATTCTCTGCTTTTCCATAAGAATTAATTCTCTTTTAACCCTTTTTTATTTGTAAACCCACACAATTGTTAATTTAAAATACAAATTTAAACAAGCCAATCAAATAGTGCCAATTGGCCTGATGGAAAACATTTATGAGCATTGACCTTTATGCCGGTGGCACTTGGGGTAGCAGAGACCTCTTAATAAATTTACTCCAAACTTTTTTCTTCCGTTTTCTAAAAATACATTAAACGAACTACTTATGAGAAAAACAGTCATTTTGAGTTTCTTTATTGTCAACTGTTTCATGTTTTATACTGCAGTTTATTGTATTTGGATGCTCAGCTTTCCTAATAAATGCAGGTTCAAGGAAATTCATTTCAGAAGAAAGTGACCCTTTTGTTAGGAATTGGGCATGTTGTTGAGGTAAATCTGTATTTTTTTGCAACCTGAATTGTGCTCTTATATTCATGATATGAAAAATCTTTTATAATCAGATAAAAGATTATATTTAGCTCTCGCCAATGATGATTTGGTAACTCGTGATTGATTTCTTCAGAACTGATTACATATCTTCTGTGTTTGTTTTTTCTATTTAAATATAAAGCTGCAATTGAATTGTTCCTGAATGTGAGGCTTCTAAGGAAAAGTATTTTCCTTTACTTAAATATAAAAAGTAATAAGTGAACTAATAAAATGTATTAGTCGTGGATCGTGGATTGAGTTAATGCTTTCAGAATCCAGTTTGTTTTCGTACCCGTCAATTGAAAACTATTGTTTCCTTAATGCTAAGTGCTATAAAAATGTAAGAAACTGTAAGGATTTGAAGCTGTCATTTTTGTAACCCAGTAATCTATTCTAGATGGTTTGAGGAAATGGGATATTCGATATTGCACCCATCAAATTTTCTCCTTTACCAGACGGAATTTTGATCTCAGCGATGCATGTCCACAAAAGATACTTGAGTTGAACAGTTTGAGCTGTGATTCATATCATATGCTTGCTGCTTATGATATTTTTTCTTATTCCAACACTTCTATTCTTTTACTGGGCAGGAAAAGTCTAATGGCGGTCAAGGGGGACCTACTCAAAGAGCTTCAGCCTTAGCTGCCTTGTCCTCTGCATTTAACCCGTCATCTGACAAATCACCGGTAATTAGCTTTTCAGATTTGTTTTTTAACATTTCTCTGTACGTTTTTTTTTTGTGATTAGACCAGATTTTATATTAAACTTTCTTCATTTTTTGTCCACGGACAAACTTTTTTGTTTTCACAATGGAATGTTCTTTGCGATATTTAGTTTCTCTGAGTCGAAAATAAAAATAATTCTTTTAATTGAGTTAAAACAACTATTGGGATATAGGTCCAAGCAAAATTTTATACCGAGAGTGATCTATTATGAAGTTAATTTACATTAGTGCTGATACAAACTGACTAGAAAATAAATGTGTTTAAAAACGTTTAAAATTCAGAAGTACAATCTGCACTTGTGCTAATTATAATCAACTTGCTATTTCAGGGCCAGGATAAGTCTAATGGATCAAACCAAGGAGGCCATAGGCAAAGGGCTGAAGCTCTTGCTGCTTTATCTTCTGCATTTAAAGCAGTATCTACAACCAGAGCTTTTACTCAGAAACCATCAGGTCCTAGCCAAGGATCACAAAGGGCGGCTGCCGTGGCAGCTCTTTCATCTGTCCTTACTGCCGAGAAGAAAAGCCAATCACCCGATTCTTCGCCTCCACCCAATGGCAGTCCACCTTCAGAAAATAATACTCCAGGTAAGAAAGCTATTACAACTTCTTGACTAAATCAACTTCAACTCAATAATAGCTTAACCTTTTATAATTTGTTTTAGTTTATCGTACATCAGAGTATGAGATTTTGAATTCAGATTCATGTCTTGTAACTTTAAACCTATTCAAATTTTAAAATTGTTGTGGGTAACTATTATTAAAATTAGACTTCAAGTAAGTTTTAAAATATAATACGATTAAATTAACATCAACAAAAGAATTTGACATTGACAGTTATTTGATGAAATACATTTTGTTTTCTGTTCAATTCTAGATATCATCAATTTGACCGTGATTATTTTATTTATCTAATCTCTGTTTGTATTTGAGTTTTCTGGTCGATCCATGCTAAATTTCTTTGAAACATCTGTTCAAATGTGAGAAAAACGGAAGAACAAAAATGTGGAAAGATGTCCGCTTCGAATCAACTTGTGACTCCTGTGAATGTCCATGTTTGAAAAATAATGATAGAACTCATCTTGTCTCGCAGTTGAAAGAAAGGGGGAGAACCTCTTTTCTGAAACCGAAGGTATTCAAGAAGAAGCCAATGAAGCAGCAGAAAATGAGTCTCCATTTGGACATAATGGTGATGGCGAGTCCGACTCGAAGCAAGGAACTGTTCAAGAAGAGATCGATAGCAAGGATAGTCAAAGCATATTCAGTTACGATCAGCTGAAAGCCAAGTCTGACAATCCTGTGACGGGAATTGACTTCAAAAGACGAGAGGTTTGTCTTTTAACAATTTATCTTATTTTTCAGATAAAATAGGTTAGATATCTATTAAGTTTGCCATTTACTCAAATTTCCAGGGTATTTTTTTACATTGCAATGCTATTATCTTCGATAACAAAGACTCAATTATTAATCTTGGTAACAATATTAAGTAGTTATATTGTTCTGAGTTTATATGTACAAATGGTTTGTAGGCTTATTTATCGGAGGAAGAGTTCCAAACCATATTTGGAGTTGGCAAAGAAGCATTCTACAAGTTACCAAAGTGGAAGCAAGATATGCAGAAGAAGAAATTCGACCTATTTTAAACGAACAAATCAATCAAAACGAGTTATATTAGTGCTTCGTTTTGGGCTGACTTTACGATCCGTCGTCTACTTTGATCATCTTCAACTTTAACTCCATTGGCCGATTTGGTTAGCCCGGTGTGTCCACGGAGTCAGGATTTCATTGACATATGGATAAAAGTAGCTGTTTCTGTCGGTATTTGTTTGTGATGGTGTCAGGAGAGTGAATATTCTTTCTTCATTTTTTATCGTCTTTTTAGCCGTTGTTGCCGGCTTGTAATGATCAATTATTATCAGTCATTCTTTGATCTGGTTAGAGCATATAGTTTGCTTCGTGGTTTTTGATTATCTTCCAATCTCTTTATATTTATGAAGGGGGTGTAAAATTGTAATGGATATAACTTTATAATTCATGTATGAAGGAATGAAGAATGTTTGCTGTTTGTTATATAATATTCAAGTTATTTTTCACGTATTTACTCTTCTGGTTTTTTTTTAAATAAAAAAATAAACAAGCTTTTATCAAATTAATGCAAATCAACGTAAACGGTAGTAAAAATAAATTATAAATTACAAAAATAATTATACAAATTTAGACGATAGTTGGGTAGAAAAATAGGCAAAAGAGCTTGCACGAGGAGCTATGTTGTAGATAAGTGAAATGATGTTAGCAAATTGATGATATGCTCGGTGTGCTCTAATGGACCACTCACGTGATTCTTATGTCAACCCATCAAACCCCACTTATCCCATAAATCTATTTCCAATCTTTATTTTGTTTAAATTATGTCACGGGGAAACATAGTAACAAAATAAATAATTTAAAATAATGGGTTGGAATCATGAACCACACGTGATAATCTTGCACGAGTTGTTCTTTTTTGAATTATTTAATTAAAGAATTACCCACTTCATACATGCTCGGGAGCTGGTAAAAACAAATATTCCTTCTTAATTATGTTCTCGATTTACTAATAAAAGAAATATCGAATCCATTTTTGTTGGTACGTGAAAAAATAATAATATTGCGTTTACTTTTTAATTTATTATATTAATTACACAAATTATTATTTATCATGTCAGCAAGTATTTTTATAAATTAAAACAAGTTAATTAAACTAAATTAAAATCTAATGGGGAAAAAAGGTCAAAGGAAAGTGTAGTGAGGAAGAAGGGATTGGAGAGTGGACGGTGCACGACAGCACGAGGGTAGTGGGCGACGGCTACGTCCCACTTTCGGCGCCTTCTTCTCACGTCCTGGTCCTGGTCCTCCCTAATTCAGTAATCTATCACTCTTCCTGCCAAACACGGCCTTAATCTTAAAGACCAAAATGCCCATCCCTGTCCAGCAAGGACAGAGAAGATGACCTGGAAGAAGAAGAAAAAAAGAAATAATATTTCTACGGGGACCTCGTTGCAAATAGTGTGAGTGTGAGCATGAATATTTGTGAGACCTACAAAATATTTAAAATATTGAGGTCAAAAAAAGAAGGTCAACGGGAAAAGGGAGAAAGAGTTTAAAATGGGGGGACCCAGCAAAAAGAAATTGGAAATTTTGGATGTGAAGGACTATGGTAGCTTCTAAAAACTGTCCACCATTGTTTTTTATACATCTCCCCTTCCATTCAATCCCCTCTCCTAACCCTTCTTCTCCACCAATGACTGTAGGACCCCTCTCTCACTCTCTCTCTCTCTCTCTACATCTCTCTCTTTCTCTCTCCTGCATGGCTGCATTGTCATTGTCATTGTCGGCGTAAGAAGCTTTGTGCCCAAAACTAACATAGCACCACATGTCACAAATCTTCTTATTTTCCAATATTTTTATGAAAAAATAAAAAAGAAATAAATAATTCAAATAGCACTAAATTGAAATGATTAACAATTAATTTGTTAAATACGAGAGTATTTTTATTTTTATATAATACAAATTAAGCGAATGCAACCATAATTGTAACGATAATGTGAAATCTTCTCGAAACTTTTATTCTAAGAAAAGAAGATGACGCGGCTCAGACTAACTCATGGCACCGCTTTTGCATTGTTCATTTCAACTTAGCAACTCAAACACAATGCGGGAAGAGCTTAATTATCGAGCGAGAAACAACCCGATCATTAGCTAAGGCTCCTAATCCAACTAACATTTAGAAATCTTAAAAAAAAAATAATTAATCATCAAATTAAACAAATTTAATTTAAATATTTATATTTATAATTTATGGGAGTAATAATAAAGTATTTAATAGAAGAGAATTGTGAGCGTGAGTGAAGGAGATGGTTGGTGCCAGCTGGCATTGGGAAAGTGAAAGCGCGTCAATTAAACACCTGCCTTTACTCCTTTCCGCTTCAAAAGAAGTAACACGTGCCCTTCATCAATGCACTTCAAATCTCTCTTTAAATCATTATTATTTTATTAATTTCCACTAATTAAATCTTCTAATTTTAATTATATTTACAAGCCTAACTTGAGAAATTAACGTATTAAAATAGAAATATAAACAAAATATTTAAAATTAAAAAAATATACAAGCATTTCTTCATTTTTTTACAGATTATTTCTTTAAATAAATATTGTTTATTAATTGACTAAAAATGTGTTATTTTTAAAAATAATTAGTTGAATGTAAACAAAAAATGTATAAAATTAATATATTTTTATTACATTAATTTTCATATACGTGGATTTTTTGGGTGGCAATCACTGCTGTACACATAGAATCTACTTCCGATGAACATATTTTCTTCCTAATTGCACGATTAAATTCGTCAAAATTGATGTTACCGCGTTGGACAACTGTGAATCCTTCCGCCGGGGTGAAAAGGGCCGGTGATTTCGCGCTCGGGACGGTGGCTGGATTGAATACCGGCACGGTTTCGGACGACATTATGAAATCTATATTCTTCGCGTTTAACTCGTTCCCGGCGAGTTGACTCAGAAGTTCCGAGACGGAAACTGGGCCCTTCTTTTTGTGTTGCACTAGCTTTTGGACGATCGCAAGTTAACATGACGTTTGATAATCTTCGAATTCCTCGACAGTCCTCCCATAAGAATCGCTGAGTTTGATTGGGTTTGTTGCCGAGCTCTCTCCGAGTTCTTCCTGCTGTGTTTGCTCGAAAGTTGCTCTGGTTTCCTGTAAATGTAGACTGACTCCGGAGTTTTGTTTCTGACTCGTCCGAGTGGGTCTCCGAATAAAAATGTGTTCTTCACTTCGACGAGAATTACGTGTTTGAAATTTCGCCGGAGTCGGCCGAGAAGCAGAGGGTAGCAGGCCCATCGTCGCAAACTCATCGGGATGTGGTCGGAAAATCCGGCGAGTGAGTTCTCAGGGTCCAGATCCGCCGCCTCAAAACTCACCACCGACCCGTAGCTCAACCGAGTCGACTCATTGTGGTCGGAGCCGCTGGCATTGGTTTGAACCTCTTTCCCCACAGAGGCTCCCCCGCTTCCTTCTCCTTCTTCCCAACCACTAGAAATGGAGTCGGGTCAAAACCCGAACCGGTTCTTCTGCTTGTGCTGTTCAGCTCTTGATAATGGCTGATGAGTTTCAGAAACAAATCGTTTTCTTCCTGGATTATCGAATTAAATCTAGAAGAAAGCGATTGAGAAGGAAAAATGAAAACTGTATCGGATTTTGAGGTGAGGCCGGATCTATGGAGAATCCGGAGAAATAATCGGAGCTCATCTGCGGTGGTTTCTTCAACTACGTGGCAAACAAGAAGGTCCTGCATGGCTCTGGTTCCTCGTCGGTACAGATTCCCCATACCTTGAAGCGCAGTTGCATGAGATCCTGTTCGGTTCTGCAGGAATCACTTTCTGCTTCCACATTTTCGCAAACCATGACGAATGAAGAACAGAATTCCGGTGGATTCGGGGATTGATTCCGACGGTGCTGTTGAACTCGTCGCGAATCAAAAGCTTCTGAGATAAGAATATTCGAGCCGGAGCCGACTGTGCTTTAATGGCGGGGATGGTAGGCTCGAACGTGGAGAGAGTGAAGAGGAGAAGGGAGATGAATACGAGTAGCGCGCAAATCGATATCGTGGATTGAGCTCTGGCTAGAAGAAGATTAGAACTGTTTCTTCTAATCGAAGAAGAAGGCGAAGAAGAAGAAGCGAAGAAGAAGAAAAAAGCTTGTCTTTATTAACAATGGCGGCCGGGTTCTCTTCTGGGAAGAAAACAAAGAGAAATCCCATTCCCCAATTCTCGCCACTGCTGATACTATTGCTATTCTTGTTCTTAGCCTTTCCTGTAAAACCCATTTCTCTTTCTCTCTCCTCTTTCTCTCACCTCTGTTACCTATTAAAGTTGGCCATCTATGGCGGAGAGGGAGAGAGAAGTTAACTCCTACAACGAAGAACAGTTATTACCATTTGATACGCCTGTTTCAGTATCTGCAATGTTTGCTACTTTCTGGGAAAATGTGAATTTTCCGGGAAAATTATAGACAAATTAAAATAAGTCGTGGTACAATTCGAGAAAATGGAGAGGGAAAGGAAAAATGACAATTTGGCATGGAATCTTATAATTATTAATATATTTTTTCCCATTATTAGTAGGATTATAATTTCACTATTTAACAGGCCAAATAAATAAATTATTAGTAAATGTCAAAATTTTAATAACTGAAAAAATATTTAAAAATTGGTCTAACCGTACGAGAATATGTTCTCCAAATGGGGTTCCCAACCAATAATCCCCATCTCCCCCCTCGCCAAACTATTTTGACGGCAGAGACAGATTGGAATTATCTTAGAAACCAAACAAAGTATTGGAAAATCTAGAGTTTCTCTTATACTCGTTAATATGTTTCATGGCTTTCGAGAATGGACGGCAAAGATCATTCCGGTTTAACCAGATTCAAATCCAAATTTACACAGTCGGTTAAAATTATGAAAGTTTAATATATTTATTGATAAATGATGTTATGTTTTAATTTATTTTTTGATGTGATAAATATTGATTGATATAATTAATTACTTATTTTATTTATTTGTAATTATATTAGTTGGACAAATTATTGATCCTTGTAGAGTAGAAAAAAAATTTGGTAAAAAATAAATAAATCTGGAAATAATAATCTTTAAATAATATTTTTGTTGATTAAATAATTATTACTATTTGACAATATCATCTTTTACGTGTCTCCAATAATTGTTTTTAAGCCTCCCGTCTTCATAATCAAACTCTAGTTTTACGTGTCCATAATTAATTAGAGTTTAGAGTGTAATCATTAATTAGCGTTGTTTTTAGACAAAGATTAATTTAAGTGATTATATTTTATTCTATTTTATAATATATCATTTATTTAGGTTGAAACGACGAGTCATCACGGTAACGCTCGTTGCTTTGAAAGTAACGTTACGTTTAATAATTAATGTAATTAAAATATAATTAATGTAATAAATTATAAATAATTAATTTATTTTAATAATTATATAAATTATTTTTTGATACATTAATAAATGCCGTCAATTTTTATTGAAACTAAAAGAAGACTACTTATGGGACTAACATTCTAATTTTATTATGGAGGGGATAATGTTTGATTCCGCACTCAATGATCAAACTACTTTATGTAATTTTTAATTTAATTTATAAAAAAACAAAATAATAATTGGCATTATCCCTGATGTCTAATGCCCACCAACAAAAAAAACAAATTAAATAATATAATTACTATTAAAGTAAATAATGATGATAATTATGTAACACATGGTAATGTGACCATTGGTGCCCTGATGGAACAAGGCCAAAATGGTAATACAAAATATGAAAGCGTGGGCCCAAGTCAAAGCTTCAAGAATCTGGGATTGAGATTTTAAGGGGTAGGGTGTCCTTCAGAGGTCCCACACCCACCTACTAGCTGTAGGGCGGGCTGACACATTATTCAAATCCACTGACAAATGGGCCTCCAATTTTTTTGGAGTTGTTTCCTTAATACTATTACATAAGCCATCTTAGGATAATTATCGATTTTAACCATGCACTTTATTTCAGTTTGTTCTTTATACTAAAAAAATTAGCAAATAAAACTCTGTACTTTGATTTTATTTTCAGTTTTAATATTTCATCAATAATTTTGTTAAATTCTTATTTAAAAAATTACCGAACGATATTAGATTCACTTGAAATTTTTATCACATGTTCACTACTTAATGAGAAGATAATTTGAAAATTTTCGTGATTTTTTAACACATCTACGATTTATTGTAATTTTATTTAGTAATTTATAAAAATATTATAGTAAATCATACAAGTTTTAAAAAATCAAGTAATTTTTTCTATTACCTAACTAAGATAGAATGAATATGTGAATTTTTTTAAAATAAATCTAATATCGTTTGATATTTTTTTAAAAATTAATTTATAAAGTAAAGAAGAAACTGAGATTAATTTTAGAATAATACTTCGTTTACTCTTTAATCACACTTCTTAACGTAATAAATATTGATTAGTGAAAGATAAGAGAATAAACGAAATATTATTTTTAAATTTGTCACTCTTCAAACAATACTTTTGATTTGCTCTTTTAAAATCTGTCTTATTGATAATAAATCTGGATTCAAAGCCCAGTAAATTTTGGACGTTGGCCCAATAAGGCCCAATAAAAAGCTCAAAAGGTAGCCCGAAAGAATGGTATTGCAACGGTATCGTTTTTGCTAACCTAAAACCCGCGTAAAACCCTACGCATTGTCCCCGCTCAATTTCTGAATATACCCACGTACCTCTCAGGGATCACTTTCCGCAGACGAATTCTCTGAAAAATCATCTGAGTTTGTGTTATTCATGACGGAATCAGGTGATCGGGAGCAGGAATGTGATCGTGAAGAAGCAGGCGACGAGCAATTCAAGCATAGCTTGGATATTTGCCGCCAACTTATGGAACGTTATGCTAAATCGTCGGCTCCGCAGCATCGCCACCTCCTTGCAACTGCTGCTGCCATGCGTTCGATTCTTGAATCGGAATCACTGCCCTTAACGCCGCCTGCATACTTTGCGGCTGCTATTTCAGCCATTGAAAATGCATGCGGTTCTCAATTATTGGACCTTAGTGCTGCTTCTGCGCTATCATCTTTTTTAGTAATTTGTCTCCCGTTGGTGATGCCCTCGGAGATTTCAGCCTCTAAAGCTGGCGAGGCTGTCGGTATACTGGCGAGGTTACTGGAGAGAGAGGGATTGGCAGTGTCGAGCGTCAGGGCAGTGGTGAAGAGCTTAAGTATTTTGGTTGGGTTTTGTGATTTGCGGGATTGGGAGTCTGTCAAATTGGGAGTGGAGATACTATTTAAGTTTTCCATCGATAGACGTCCCAAGGTGTGGATGAGCATTCTTATTGCTTATGCAGATGAAATATTATTGCTATGTGTTTTTCTTTTAAATATTCTTTTGAACTACTGTCGTTATTTTTGGGAAAACTTGCGTTAGATATTGGTTCTTGTTTATACGTTCTCACCCATTGTAGGTCAGGCGGTGTGCGCAAGATTGTCTTGAGAAGCATTTTAAGACGTTTCAGTGTTCTGATGTTGCTAAGGAGGCGAGCAAGTTGGTTTTGTCATTGCTTAAGCGTCATGTGAGTGTGGCAATTGAACTAAGTACCTTATCAACTGAAGATGGTTTTAAGGATCATGATCTATCAAAACCGGAATATCTGGAGGTCCTGTATATGTTAAACGTACTAACATCATCTGTGCCTTTTCTTTCCAAAAAAATTCTTTTGAAGGTTGTTAAAACGATTAGAGACCTTATAACTCCTCATTTTTCTGCAATTACGAGGCATATTTTTAAAATTATTGAAGCAGCTTTTGAATCCACAAAAGTTGAAGTTATTTTTTCAGAAATAGACGGCATTATTGGGTCTCTTGGTTTGTTCGTTTCTTCGGGAGATAAGAATCCCTTGGACACTCTGATGATTGCCTCGACCTTGTTGAAACATGCCATGGAAATACTTAATGAGAAAGAATCAAGTTCAGGGATTAGGAATCTGCCTCTAGTTTGTGGTTATATGGGAGGTATGTCCTTTTGTGAGTTATTTGTAATTTTTCTCCGTTTAGATCTTTAACTCTAAACCCTAAGGTCTATGGGCTGTTTTGCTATCACAATTGCCGGGAAGTTTATTTTTTCTTTATACTTTTTTGATATGCAAACCAGCTAATGCTTCTAACTAGATTTTCTGTTATCTACTTAAAAGAATTATTAGTTCTAATTTTTATTTTAGTAAATGAAGATTCCCTCAAATTTTCACGTTTTTAAATTTTCATATGCCCATATTATGTCACACTTCTTATAATAGACATCATGCTTCAATATACAAATTTCTTATCAATTTGTTAAGAATATTATGTAAATAATTAAGTTAACATCAACTGCAATTGAGAGAAAATTATTTAATGCAGTATCAAAACAAGAAATGCTAAGTTCAACTGTTATCACGAAGAAATATTTACTTGCACGAACAATTAAAATTAGTCTCATCGGGGAGAGAATGATCTAATATAAACTATTAACAATTCAACCTGACAACATAAACTTTTGGGATTAGTAAGAATCTAACATTTTTGTGTATGAGTTTATATTTTAGTTAACGATTCAATCTTCATTTGGAATTAAAACCCTTATAACTTTACTGCTTGCTAAATCATTTTTTTACCAAGACAGTTGGAAGGTTGCTTCTAACTCATTTGGGATTTCAATGATAGACCAGTTTTATAATTTTCTATTGTCAATATAAAGTACGTAGTACTTTCCTTAATTTAAAAGAGCATTTTATGGGAGATGAACGGTAGTTTCCTTTTTACTAGAGCCATGTATAATTGGTAATTATTTTCTTCTGGTTGACTTCCCAACTTTAGTTTATAAATTCCTGGTCTTATGTTCATTTCTCTTTCATATTGATACTTGAACTTTTCCACAGTCCACATGACTTATTTTCATGACATTTGAAGTCTTGTATTACTTGAAATTGACATAGGTCTTCTGACGAAGGACGAAGGTGTTGCATCACATGTTTCAAGTGTACTTAGACATTTAATAAATAGCTTTATTAAAAAAGAACATTTATCGAATCTGGAAGAAAGACCAGTTCAAGATTGTGATAAAGAGAGCATGGAAGCAATGGCAATAAGATCAACGTGTCATGTTTTCCACAATATGCTTAGCATTTATGATGGAGTTTCAAATCAGCATATTCTGGAAGTCATATCTGCTTTATTTCTTCAACTTGGTCAGTCCATTACTTCCATTCCTTATCAATATTACATTGCATGCATATACTGAGTTTTTGTTAAAATTCCAAGCATGTTAATCTCGATGAAGTAGACTTCATGCTCGGACAATGTTAAATTTTCATGGAACACATCATGCAGTTATTCCATTGACATTTGCTTAGCCGATAAGAAATATTTTCAACCATTTTGATTCTTCATGTTTCATCTATGATTATCCATTTGTTTGCTCAGTAAATTTCCCACTATAAGCATCGTTCCATCTAGCCATTTTAAATGGAAAGAATATTATGGTGATCTTTGAGTTTGTAATGACAACAAATTACTAGAATTTTTATCAAAATAGTAATTTCTGCAAAGATTTTCTTTCCTTTCAACATTTTTCATTGATTATGGTTTTAATATTCTCTTTGAAGACCGAAGGAATCAAATACTGTGGAATTATGTGTACATGAAGATTTTCCGTATTTACGATAAACTCTTGACTTACTTGGATGTACTCTACGCATTCATATTTTATTTATTTATTTATTTCATTATAGTCACGGGACAAATTTTGAAGCTATTATGGCTTCATAAAACTAGTGGTATATCTTTAATATGATATAAAAGTACCTTTATATATGCAAATACTAAGTTTTACATGATTGTAGGTGAAATTTCCTCCGTCTTCATGAAAAACATAGTGCTAAGACTTGTTGATTTGATGAACCTTGAGAGAATGAACGTACCTACCACTGACCACGTAAGTTGTAATAATTTGATTGTTCATAAATCTGGTGCTTTTACCTAAGCTTTTATACTGGGCTACTCAATTTTTTGTGTTTTTTTTTTTTTTTTGTAATTTATTTTCTCTTAACTTTGAATTTACTCCTGTCTATAGAAAAATCAATGTAATTTATGATTAGTCGAGATTGGAGAACACATTTATTTATTTATTTTTATCAAAAATTAAATCAGAGAAGAAATTCTTCTAAATTAGTTATTACTTTTCTATATTGTCAAGTCAATTTAAGACAGAGTAGTCATCATCTCAAGATCTTTGGTTGGAAAGGTTCCTCTTATTCATTGTTTTAAAAAGCAGATGAGGCTTATGCCTTGATGCCCACTTTGAAGCGAGGTGCTCTATGGGAGCATTCGGGCTAGTACAGTCTCAAGTCTTGATATTGGATTTTTATATTAGAATTGAAATTTGGTTGATTGTAAAAGAAATGGGTGGAAATAATAAATGTAAAGATCCATATCTACCAATAATACAATATTGTCGATATAAGTCTTCATGACTTTTTTCTTGGACCTTTACCCCAAAAGAATATGTATTAGTTGGAGATTAGATCTTATTTATGAAGAACTTTCCAAATTTTCCAAGTGATGAGGTCACAACTCACATTCTTTGGGCATGTGCCCCATCTTAATCTCGTGCCTCTAGGGATTGGTTTTCACAGTGTATTGGATATTTCTACTAGTTCATCATTTATTACCTGTATTTTCCCTGACAACATGTTTGTTGAAAACTTTTTGAGCATTGCAGATTCAAAGATGTCTTGGTTCTGCTGTAATTGCAATGGGTCCAGAGATGATACTCACTATTGCTCCTATTTCTTTTAATGCTGATGAGTGCACTTACCAAAATATGTCGTTGGTTTCCATTCTAAAAAAATATGTTGTTGGAGCATCACTAGGATATTATCTCGAGCATATTGTGCCTCTTGCAAAACGTTTTCAGCAGGATTTTCGAAAAGGTGCTTCTTTATGCTGTTATATTCTTGTGACATTTGTAATGTTTCTTGCCTAAAGTGATAAAAAGTTTATATCACAAATTAGGGGAGATAATTACTTGTTTAAATTTTTGTTTATTTGGCACAACAAATAAGTGAGGTGGTACAACGATGTATGCTGAGGCAGTTGTGACCACTGTAATGGCATGTACAGAGAACATAGCTGAAAAATGTATGCGTGATATTTTGGTTAATTGCTTTAATGTGCTGTACATATTAATTATAAAGTTCAAACTCAATTGTAAAGAGTTAAACAGGAACTTGATTTGTAACAAAAAAAGAAATTACACGTGAACCCTTCAATATATGGAAATATGATTTTGTGAAAATCATCTACTGGTTAGAGTCTGTTATAGTTTTCGATTCGTAAATTTTAAAATATATTGAAAAGAAAGAGGATAGAACAGCTTGGAGCAATCCTCAAAAGAAAGAGTTCATATACTTAAATACATAATAGAAATTATTATTTGGTTTGCTAGTTTATTAGGCCCTGAACTCTTGACAGTTGACTGTACTTTGATTTATCTTATTCATCATAATCTAGTTCAATATTGATTTAGAAGACAATCCAACAAACTTGTCTATATGTTTTTAACACCTCAAATTATTCTTCACTGATAAAACAAAAACATCTTAAATTATCTCTCAATGCTTTCCCCTCCAATCGTGGATGTAATTTGCTTCAAACTTCTGAATATACATTTTACCATTGTGCAGTCAAAAAAGCTACAACTGGTCCAGATGTTCAAGCTTTTCCTCAGGAACTTTTTAAATTGTTGCCTGCATTTTGTCGTCAGACAACTGATATGGACCAATTTATGCAAACTCTTTCTGGATTGATAATTTCATTTCTTAAAAAAGACTCATTTATGCACGAAGATATTGCCATTGCCTTGCAGGTGGTGTTTCATTTTACTATTTCTCTTCTCCAGTTTGAAGATTCGTGCACTTGTCTCATTACTTAAAACATTTTTAAATTTTTATAGATTCTTGTGGAGCAGAACAAAGTTGTGCTTAACCCTAAGAATGACGCTGGCGAGTCCATTTCCTACGTGGTCGAAGAATCTGTTCAAGAGTTCAGAAATGTGCCTTCTTACTCGAAGAAAACTGCACTAAAAAATATTGAGGCTTTGGCGTCATCATCAGCTGAGTTGCTTAACGCTCTAACTGACTTATTTGTGGGTTCATCTCCTCCGAAGCGCGCATGTTTTAAGGTTTTTAATTCATCACTAATTTAATCTATTTAGGAAACATTTGATATATAATCTATAGGATTATTTCTTATCTTTTCGGTTTCTTCAAAGATTAAACATAGAACAAAACTTTTGGTTGCTCACCAGTTTTTTGGTCATTTTTCTATTATGTCTTTGTCTTCGGCATTCTTTTGTGCAAATCTGGTTTTGGATTTTAGAAAATAATCCTCTTTCATTTTTTTATATTGAAAAAACTAATTCTCCTTTTCTTCCTTGTATTTTTATTGACATTAAGTTTTGGAAGTATGTTTCTTTTTTCCTATATTTAGGCATATTGCATTCATACAGTAACAGCTATATATCATAGTTTTAGTTTAAATATCAAGTGGGAATATAAATGAGATTCTCTGCAAACATAAAATTTTTTGCAAGTGTTTATGATGAAAGAAAGACATTAGTTCTCCAGTAGTGTGCATTGATGTAATGATTTTTGGGTAATTGTTTATCCCCTCTCCCTAAGTATTGTTTTCTGTCCTTTTTTTTATTCTGTTTGAATTTCAAATTCATCTACTATGCGTAACATTTGTTTCTCGTTTATATATATAGGGTGGTATTCGATGCCTGGCTTTAATCACTGATTCTGAGATTAGCAAAAATATATTTCTTTCACTGTTTAAGAGGTTTAAATTTGTCAACGAGGACGGTGAATTTGAAGAGGTTGGGGGTGATCTTGATCAATTAATTGAGAAAGATCAAAGCATTCAAAGTAATGTGGAAAAAGATGTTCAAAGGTAAATCAGGATCTTGTTTACTTATATACATTGTGTAGGAAGTTTGGGGAACTAAAAAATGGAAGCAGTAAGAAAGACAATACACTGACAGATGACATGAAGTTGATCTTTTTTACTGTTGCTAGAATTTCTATTTTCTTTTGTTGCCTAATTACAATGATCATTTGTTTATTTATTCTGATAGATGTGTGATTTTGGATCTGGCATCTTCTTTTGTGGACGGAGCCAAAGAGGATCTAATTGACCTAATCTATAGCTTCATTAAAAACACCTTTATGGTATTCTGCTATTCCTCAATGATTTTTTGACGTGTTATTAGCAGTATTTTATGTGGTTTATGTTAACATAAGTTGTGTAGGCTGAGAGTTTTCATCAATTCTTGTATTAGGCATCTAATGGGGTTGACCACAAGGAAGCATACCAGACTTTAAGCAGAATTCTGGAGGTCCGTAGTGGAATCCTCTTACATCTAATTTTGCAAAAGTAATGCTTGTTTCTTATTCTGTTTTTTAGGAAGCATATCACAGTCGTTGTAATATTAAAGAGTATTCTTGGATATAACTACATCTGATGCTTGGTTTTGCTCTTAATTTTTATTTCTTCTTTCTTATGAGTTTGCAGGAACATGCTTGGTTTTGTTCTTCTCGATTTGTTGAGCTGGTGGATTTATTACTCCATCTTTCTCCCTCAAATATTGAGTCACAAAGAAGTCGCTTTGTTTGTTTTCACCTTCTAATGGTTCACTCATTAAAGGTATGAGTTTTCTCTCTTAGATGACTATTTATTAGTTTTTGTCATTATTTTTTACATCATGCGTTATTCTGTCTATTCTGATTGTACGTAGTTTGTGCAAGTCTTTTATGAGGGACTTTGTTAGAAAGTGGATGATGGTTTCTCTTTTAATATTGCAAGGACTTGTTTGTTTTAAATATTTTTGTGGTCTGTGACTGATAATTGTTGAAAAATTACTCTGGTCTGAATTTTAATTTCCGAGGAATTTCATGTTATGACATGAAATGATTTTCTTGTTCCTTTCCAACTTAAGCTTCATTTTTATTGGTTTGATCTATTCTGTTTTTTTTATTCGGTAGTGATGCGCAAAAGTTACGCCAGAAATACTTTTCTGATCCTATATAGTCTTAGTTATAAATACAAAGGTATATAATATTCTGATATTTTTGTTCTCTCTCCTTCCTTTTCTTACCTTCCTATTTTGTTCATTTTCACCTGCACTAGCTTTATTTTTATTTGGGAATGTCTTTATTAACCTTATGTTCGTAAGTCTTTACTCTCTTCTAATGTCTATAATTTTTTTTTTCTATTTGTACTTCTAATCTTCAGTTGATTCTGCAATTTTTTTTTTAAAACTTATATCCGTACATCATTACATACACGTGAAGCTGCATTTTCTATCTATATATCATTATTTTTAATGGTTTGATTAGGAGAATAACTATATTGATTCACGTCAAAATTCATTCCATATGCGTCAAGCTGCAGTTTAAGCTATATTATTATTGCATTGAATTTTGTGTTTGTTTATGCTTTGTGCAGATAAGTTCAGAAGTTGAGAACACAAAGGCTTTTCTGATACTGAATGAGATCATAGTCAATTTAAAAGATGTAAGAACATTGATGGTTTCTAATGGGTTCAGACGTCAGTTAAATTTATCTTTTCATCATTCCCCCTCCATAACATTCATTGTCATATCCTTAATGAGGAGTATCATTATTGAAATGTCTTTCTTTGTGATATTGGCGGTAATGATAATACCATTAATACAATGCCCTTGTGTTAATCTCAATGCTAGTAAAACTAGTATATGTGAAAGTTCACTGCCATCTGACTAGGAGAAGTTATGCTTTAGAGATGGTGAATATGTTGAAATTGGCAGAGAATGCAAAGACAACATTTGATCTGCGCTGGCCTAAGGATCTTGTATCTGAGGCAATAGATTGATCTGGTCAGTATAAAACCAAATTAGAATCTGTTGCACGTTGCCATGTAAGTGGATGTTAACAAAGAGTCCACGAGTCCAAGATCATTAACATTAATAAATAGTTTGAATCAATGCTATTTGGAAAAAATATTTCCAACCGGTGGTTTATGTTTCTTTTGCCTATGATAAGGCTTTTTTAAGGCTTCCTTTTAATTATTCTGGTAGAAAGTGTAGTTAACTTATGTGCTTTTATAGGAAATTGGTTTATGATAATATTTTCATTAAATATGTAGGCCAAGGAGGAAGCAAGTAGGAAAGCTGCTTATGATGTACTTCTTGATATAAGTTCCAGTTTGAAAAACTCATCATCTACGAGTTCTGATTCACTCTACCGAGAATTTGTGACCATGGTAATTGAAATCATAGGTTCCTGTGTTATTCTAATTATCAAATTTTGGTGTTTTTTTGTCATAAAAAAGTTGTTTACGTATTTGATATTTCCATTCTGATTTCTTGAATCTATTAGCAGATAATTGTCCCTTAAATAGTTACATATACAAGTAAATCATTATCTCCCAACTCTATTGTAGAGTTTATCATCTTTCTTGTTGGTGTTAAGTCACTCGTCTATGTGTAAGATAATTACCTTGATAAGACCATTATTAACCAGACTTGTAAACACGAAAGACAGTAAAGCAACTAAACAAATGACCTTTTAAACAGAAAAATACATCATTGTATTAGACTGATTATGATTGTAATTATAGTTGGAGCTTTGATATTGAATTTAGTTTGTAATATTCTTTCTGCCAGCAATTCTTACTGTGATGGTGCTTGTTTTGATAATGGCTGAGTCATTTCTCAGCGACGCCCCTCTATTCTAACTCTGTCTTGTTATTCATACTCCTCAGATAATGGGCTATCTCTCTGGTGCGTCTCCTCGCATAAAGAGTGGAGCAATCTCTGCACTTTCAGTGCTTGTATATAATGATGTAGAAATTTGTCTTTTAGTGCCTGAACTTGTTCCCTCTATTCTAGTTTTGCTGCAAGGCAAGGCCTTGGAAGTTATAAAAGTAAGTCATTTTGAGACATTATTATTTACTTAGTGTATTTTTTTCCTAGTATTGTTAAAAAAACTACACACTTTTAATTCCATTTTATTGTTATTCATTAAACAGGCTGTTTTAGGATTTGTGAAAGTTTTAGTGTCCCGTTTGCAAGCCAAAGAATTACAGAAATTTCTTTCTGAGATAGTCAATTCCATTCTCCCCTGGTCACCTGTTTCAAAACATCATTTCAGATCGAAGGCAAGTTCTGTTTTGAAATGTTTATTTAAATTTTGACGATGCCATTCATTTTTTCCTTTCTCTTTTAATTGATTCCTTCTTTTGTGTTTAGGTCGCACTTTTGCTGGAAATTATCATCCGAAAATGTGGCTCTGTTTCAGTCCACTCCATAACCCCTGAGAAATATAAGAATTTTGTTAAAACCGTACCAGAGGTATTTTTTTTCTGCCTAATTGAGTTTTTTAGTCTGAGTTACATTCTATCATCATCGGTTCTCATTTTTTCCTGTATCATCAATTTTTGGCCTGTCTTCATTTTCTAATGCATTCTTTGGAATCACTTTTCATGTAATAGAAGCTTCCAATTTTTGTGGATGTTATAACACCAAGTCCTGTTTTGTGTGATGAATCTATTCGTGTAAGAAATTTGTTGATGTGTCCACACGCCAAGACGAGTGGAAACTGTTTTTTAAGTTTATTAAGACCCCCACCCCAACCCCCTAACACCACACCCCCCCCCCCCCCCCCCCCAATATTATCCAATGGAAGAATTTAAGTGTGTGCACTTTTCCAAGACTCTAATGTCTAGGGTTATATTGCTAAATGCAGAACCGCCATAAGAAGAAGAAGAAGGAAGATGATGCTATCAACACAGACACAACAATGGCGGATTCATCCACCAAGAGGTCAGACCAGATCTTTCTTGACTCCCAACTTTGTTTTTTTTTTTTTTCCTTTTCATCTTATTTTTACAAACATATATTTAGGCTGGAAGAGAGAAAACACAGGAAACAAGGTCCCCTACTGGCAAAAACTGAATCAACAGGTTCAACGAAAAGAAAGAGGGAAAACAAATCTGATTCAGAAAGCCTAAAATCAAATAAGAAGCCTCATATGTTCAATAGGGACGGTGGTGGATTCAAAAAGGCTGAAAGAGCAAGACCCTTCTATAATCAATCACAGAGAAGTGGAAATCGAAAAAGAGGGCATGAAAACAAGAGCAAGAGAAGTGAAGGTCCAGTTCATAGACCAGTTAATGATTCCCAGTTGAAGAGGAAGAAACCAAAAAGGTAAATTCTCAGTCATATCCTTCTCACCTACATTGCTCTGTAGGTGATATTTATTTTGGATAATTTGTTTTTCTTATTATTGGAAAATTTACATGTGTCATGCATCAAAATTTGAGCTCTATAAATTAAGGTTGCATGCATAAATGTTGCATGAGATATCTTTAGGTATAGGTCACGTTGTGTTTCTCATAGATAATCATTATTTGCTTATTATCTTTGGGTTTTGATCGTACGAGAGAGTTGACTTTGAAAGGTGGGTCTCGACGATGACCCTTCATTTGGAAATGACTTAACCAAGGGCGTCGAAGCCCCTTGTTTAATTTGGGCAAAGTCTTTCATTCGTTACCGCTTGTTCCATACGCATCTTTGGTGGGGTCAATAAAATTACTGGTTGTCTCAAAAAATTAAATGGATGTGTTGAATTTAATTTAATTATTTATAGAGTAACATTATATTTTTTCTCTATTCATATTTTTTAATTTTTACATCTTGAAAAATTAATGGACGTAATTAATGTAATAAATTATAGATAATTAAAATAAGTTGTTAATTGTTTCAATTAATGTTTAATAAATTATGAATTAAGACCAAAGAGTAGGAATAATGTATTTATATATTTGTTAACATATCTTTTTATTTGAAGTCAATCTAGTTGTCCTTGTACTCAAATATTTCGATTTTTTCAAAATAATTTTACAACAAGAATTGAATTTAGGTTATTCTCTCTTGCAAAACTAATAACAACTTGCTAATTTAAATTGGAAGAAGGAAGGTGAAAAAATAAAGTTAAAAAATACACTATTATTAGAAGAATGTTAGATGTACATGCTCTTGTATTATTCGTTGCAAAATAATTAACATGATATATTGTTTGTATTAATGAATAAATTACACACTATAGCTTCTAAAATCAGTTTATTGGATAACTTATTCTAATTTAGCTATTAAAAAAAATAAGTATTTTAAAATGTATTCATTTACTTTTGGTTTGACATCGAATTTCTAGATGTAACGTGCATTAGAATATTTTAGTTATAAGCAGTAATGCGATTCTGTCCGTCCAAAATTAGCGTACCAAAACTTTTTCAACGAGATCGGACGGCAAATAAACTATTTCTATTCTGTTACCTTGTAGAGGCGGAGCATCCAATAGAAACTGAAAGTTGGCAAATTAAGAAGCCAATAATTGGAAGACACGTAGTCCTATCACGCGGACGTTTATTTTGCAGAGGGAAGGGAAAGCCTTATATTTTGCCCATGGCTTTTCAGAGCCATCGATTCCAAACAGACTCAGAGAGAGAGAGAGAGAGAGAGAGAGAGAGAGAGAGAGAGAGAGAGAGAGAGAGAGAGAGAGAGAGAGAGAGAGAGAGAGAGAGAGAGAGAGAGAGAGAGAGAGAGAGAGAGAGAGAGAGAGAGAGAGAGAGAGAGAGAGAGAGAGAGAGAGAGAGAGAGAGAGAGAGAGAGAGAGAGAGAGAGAGAGAGAGAGAGAGAGAGAGAGAGAGAGAGAGAGAGAGAGAGAGAGAGAGAGAGAGAGAGAGAGAGAGAGAGAGAGAGAGAGAGAGAGAGAGAGAGAGAGAGAGAGAGAGAGAGAGAGAGAGAGAGAGAGAGAGAGAGAGAGAGAGAGAGAGAGAGAGAGAGAGAGAGAGAGAGAGAGAGAGAGAGAGAGAGAGAGAGAGAGAGAGAGAGAGAGAGAGAGAGAGAGAGAGAGAGAGAGAGAGAGAGAGAGAGAGAGAGAGAGAGAGAGAGAGAGAGAGAGAGAGAGAGAGAGAGAGAGAGAGAGAGAGAGAGAGAGAGAGAGAGAGAGAGAGATAGAGAGAGAGAGTCTTCGGAAGTTGAAGCGAATCTTCTCTTAGAGGTACTTTCTCTCTGGCAAATGTGTTTCGTTTCGTTTCGTTTGTTGTGGATTTGATGCTGAGTCTGTGTAACTCTCACAGATTATGAGTTAAACTGAAGATTGCTTTGCTGCGTTCAATTTCAATTATTTTTTTCTTCAAATGAAATCTATGTAGAATTTCCATGATGCTTACACTTTTATGGTTTGGATCTGAGCTAAAGAGCAAATGAAAAGTTTCCTGCATGAGTCCGTTTTTATTCGTTTCTTTTCCTTTTCCTTTTCGCCTTTTCTTATTCTCCTGTATTTCTGTTGTTTTCGTTGGTAGTCTTGGAGAACGAGACCGACACAGCTGAGAGAGAAATTGAATTTCATCCGGGAGAGCGCATGTCGATGTTTTTCGTTTGATCCACCATAGGAATGCTTAGGCTATGGCGGGAATTGTAAAAGAGATTTTGGCGAGACCGATACAGTTAGCAGACCAGGCGACGAAGACTGCCGATGATGCAGAGACCTTCAAACAAGATTGTCTAGAGCTCAAGGCCAAGACTGAAAAGCTCGCCGGCCTTCTGAGGCAAGCTGCTCGTGTAAGCAATGATCTATATGAACGTCCGACACGCCGGATCATCGACGACACAGAACAGGTTCTCGAGAAAGCCTTAGCTCTCGTCATCAAATGTCGTGCCAATGGCATCATGAAACGAATGTTCACAATCATTCCCGCCGCTGCCTTCAGGAAGACGTCAATGCAGCTCGAGAATTCCATCGGAGACGTTTCATGGCTTCTGAGAGTCTCAGCTCCGGCGGACGACCGTGATGATGAGTACCTAGGGCTTCCTCCAATTGCCTCAAATGAGCCGATTCTCTGCTTAATATGGGAGCAGATTGCTATTCTCCATACGGGTAATTTAGAGGAGCGATCAGATGGAGCTGCTTCTCTGGTGTCATTAGCTCGTGATAATGATAGGTATGGAAAACTCATCATTGAAGAAGGTGGAGTCCCTCCTCTTCTCAAACTGGCGAAAGAGGGACAAATGGAAGGTCAGGAAAATGCTGCAAGAGCAATTGGCCTTCTAGGCCGTGATCCAGAAAGCGTCGAACACATTGTGAATGCCGGAGTATGCACAATTTTTGCTAAGATTCTGAAAGAAGGTCAAATGAAGGTTCAGGCTATGGTTGCTTGGGCAGTTTCTGAGTTGGCTGCAAATCACCCAAAGTGTCAAGACCATTTTGCGCAGAACAACGTGATTCGGCTGCTTGTTAGTCATCTCACTTTTGAGACCATTCAAGAACATAGCAAATACACCATCGCTAGCAAACAGCAAATGTCTATTCATTCAGTGGTTATGGCAAGCAATGGCCCGAATCCAGCAGAGAAAAAGGAGAACTATGAAGATGATAAGCAAAATCCAGCCAATGCTAATCATCCAATGGAAAATCAATCCCATAGCCAGATGCATAACGTGGTTACTAATACCTTGGCCATGAGAAGTGCAAAGAGTGAGAAGAGCAAGGATGCCAATGTAAGACCTCATCATCAACAACATCATCACCATCACCAGAACCATCAACATATGACATTTGCTGGAACTAGCATTAAAGGAAGAGAATATGAAGACCCAGCAACCAAAGCTCAAATGAAGGCAATGGCGGCTAGGGCCCTGTGGCAACTCTCCAGGGGAAATGTCCCAATTTGCAGGAACATCACAGAATCAAGAGCACTCTTATGCTTTGCTGTTCTACTAGAAAAGGGACAGGAAGATGTTCAATCCTACTCTGCCATGGCATTAATGGAAATCACAGCAGTTGCCGAGCAAAACCCAGATTTACGACGATCCGGTTTCAAACCAACTTCACCGACTGCTAAAGCTGTAGTGGAACAATTACTGAAAATAATCGAGAACGCTAACTCTGACCTCCTTGTTCCTTGCGTAAAAGCCATTGGCAACTTGGCTAGGACTTTCAGAGCGACGGAGAATAGAATAATCGGGCCACTGGTGAAACTGCTGGACGAAAGAGAAGCAGAAGTTTCAATGGAGGCTATAATCGCCCTCAACAAATTCGCATCCCCAGAAAATTTTCTCCATCTTAACCACTGCAAAGCAATCATAGATGGAGGAGGAACAAAACATTTGATTCAACATGTTTACTTTGGTGAACAAATGGTTCAGATTCCCGCTCTAATCCTCCTCTGCAACATTGCTCTGAATGTTCCTGACAGTGAGACACTTGCCCAAGAAGAGGTTCTCATAGTGCTTGAATGGTCCATGAAGCAGTCGCATCTCGTTGAAGATCCAGAAATTGAATCTCTTCTGCCAGAAGCTAAAAGTAGGTTGGAACTTTACCAGTCCAGAGGTTCAAGAGGTTTCCATTGATTTACATTTGTTTTTTTGTGTGTTTGCAACGTAAAAGTGTATGTATATACGTATATCATATGTATTAGTACAAATGTAAAATCCAAAAGGCCTTGGCATATAATTCATCATCAAATCACGTATATTTGTGTTGGAGTTCGGCCATACTGAATTCATTTTAAAGTTCCAAGAGCGCGTGCTAAGTGGAAATGAAGGAAGAGCGCGTGCGCAACGAAACACGATAAGCCGATTTTGTTTTATAGGCAATCCCAAGGCGTCAAAGTATTTTTCTATGGTCTCAAACGAAATGGCTGTTTCGGCGATGATAGGAATCGGAATTGGCTCCGTCTCTACTCACGGAGTTACTGCCATTGCTACGCTCTCCAACTCCCTCCCTCCTCGCCACGGTTTTCTCTTTCTCAATGCTTGTTCTTCTCGCCGCCGGAGTCTATGGTTCCACTCTTTCAGCACTCAACTGCCTCTTCGTCTTCGAGCTTCCGACCTCGACGACCTGTCTACCTCCTCTGGTTCTCAACAATCATAACTCTTTTCTCTTCATCTTTCAGTAGAGTTGGTTTCTTAGTTGTGCATTTATGTTGTGTTTCTTACTTCCAATTTGTGATACGAGGATGAAAATTTCAATGTGCATGAGTCTTTTTTGTTCTTTTTTTTTTTTCTCTCTCTATATATATTCGTATTGATATGTATGTTCTGAAATAATTTTATCGCCTGTGGTAATTTGTTGCTATGTGGATAATGTTCCTCGGCTTCATAGTTTGGAAGCGTGAGTCGTGTTTTGTGCGTTAAAGTCGTGGTTGACGAGTAAGAATTTTAATGCGGAGATTCTAACAATCATAGATTTGGAATTGGAAATAAGACACAATCTACATTGACTGTTTTAACTAATTTTTCGTAAAATGTTGCGAAGTGAAAGGAGTTATGATTTTTCCTCATGGCAACATTGGGAAATTGTGAATTTATTATTATGTGATGGAAATGTTGATCTGTAATTAGGTGACAGTCAAGTCTCGAGTGTTTTTCATCCGTTTACTTGTTGAGAAAATAGAGAATTATTTTAAGAATGGGTGATTAATTTTTGTATTGATTCTTGTCTGCTGCAGAACGGGTAGAGAATGTGGTAATTATCGGTTCAGGTCCAGCTGGTTATACTGTGGCAATATATGCAGCTCGAGCCAATTTGAAGCCTGTTGTATTTGAGGGGTATCAAGTAGGTGGTGTTCCCGGAGGACAATTGATGACTACCACTGAAGTGGAGAACTTTCCAGGATTTCCAGAGGGGATTACAGGTCCTGATTTAATGGACAGGTGAATTTGTTGGAAATATACAATCTTTTGGCTTTTACTTGCTTCGTAGGTCAGCTGTGTAGGTTAAAAGCTTAGAATTTGAATTCTTAATTACATCTATCTTGTTTATATATTTGGAAGGATGCGGCGTCAAGCTGAACGATGGGGAGCAGAATTGTTTCAAGAAGATGTTGAATTGATTGATGTGAAAAATAGTCCTTTTCTCGTGCAAAGTAGTGAACGTAAGGTGATACTTTATTATACCTCAAGATTTTGGCGATTACGATTCTCTCATACCTGTGACAAATTTTATATTGGATTTATTATGTCTCCAATTGCTCCTTTGTTAGAAATTAGAACAATAGAAAGTTTATGTGGTGGTTAAAGAAAAGAATCAGAGTTCTCTACAACTTGCTTTTTACCAATAATCCATTAATTTTGATGACTGAGAATGATGAACTGTTCCCATAATGAAAGCCCGCCTTTTACCTTGTAGGCTTGGAATAATTAATTTTCATCTTGAACTCTTGGCAAATGACCCTTTTTGCTACATTTTATAACCATATTTTATGCTGATAACCATTGACTCTATTTATTGGTTATGTCACCCGTTTAATTTCTTCTACAACTCAGATCAAGTCCCATAGTATTGTTTTTGCTACTGGAGCTACTGCAAAAAGGCTTAGGTTACCCCGTGAAGATGAATTTTGGAGTAGAGGAATTAGTGCTTGTGCAATTTGTGACGGTGCATCACCTTTGTTCAAGGGGCAAGTTCTTGCTGTTGTTGGAGGAGGTGACACAGCCACGGAGGAAGCCATATACCTAACTAAGTATGCTTATCATGTACATCTACTTGTTCGCAGAGACCAATTGAGGGCTTCAAAAGCAATGCAAGATAGGTACAGTTCTTCATGTAGTCTTGTTATGTTTGTTGAAGTTATTTTGGCATGATGTAGTAATTTCTATATTTGTTTTCACTTGCAAAGAATTCCTTTGTTGCATGACTTATTTTTGAATAATTTGTGATCTCTAAACTGGCCTCATTTGCTCACATCATTGGATTAGCATTAATATGTTAAATTATGTGGTGAATGATGAGTACTAACTTATTATGTTGGCTGGTACTTTTTTCTTAGCATCATCTAATTGATTCTACTAATAAACTATTTGTATGTAAGTTTTCAACTCCCTTAATGTTTTTTTAACAGGTTGATTATCGCGAATGTTTCAGAGTGTACAACAGTCCAAATATCACCCTGCACTTCAATACAGAGGCTGTGGATGTTGTTAGCAACACAAAAGGCCAGATGTCTGGCATCTTAATTCGCAAAGTTGACACAGGAGAAGAGTCTGTGATTGCGGCGAAGGGCCTATTTTATGGTATTGGCCATTCACCAAACAGCCAGTTACTTGCTGGCCAAGTTGAGCTCGATTCTACCGGCTATGTGTTAGTAGAGGAGGGAACTGCCAAAACTTCTGTGGAAGGCGTGTTTGCTGCTGGGGATGTACAGGTGATCCTCTCTTTAGGTATCCCTGTAATTTTTGAGGTGGAAATTTTTTTTGGTTGGGGCAATTTAAGCATCCTACTGTTCCGGTTGAGTGGTTTAATCGTTATGCTACATGGTCTTCTGTACCTTTTCTGAAGTTGGAATGTAACTTGTCTGTCAGCATGAATTACTAAAGGAAAGTAGTTGTTATTACTCACGATCTATTGTTTTTGGTAAGTGATGTTATTAAACTACGATCACTTCAGATGGAAAGATGCTCTTTGTACAGATACAAAGCCATACGTTGTTCTTTAGTGACTTGTCCTGATTCTTGTGTTATATTTATAGGACCATGAATGGAGGCAAGCCATAACTGCTGCAGGATCTGGCTGTGTTGCTGCTTTATCAGTTGAGAGATATCTTGTGAGAAACAATCTTCTGGTTGAGTTCCATCAGGTACAAAGCTTGAACGTCTAGTTCGTTGCTATTGAAATTGTGTCCGACAATATATCACCTTAAGGCTCTTCTTAATTTGGATTATAAATTCGACTTTACATCTCCACTTCTCATGTTTTATCGCACAACGATATTTCATGAAGGAATGTTCATGACCTCTATTAACTAGTTGATGGAAGATTGCAGATGATTTTAATATATTTGCATCATGTCACGTACTGCATATTGAATTGGATTGCATACAAAACTACCACACCAGCAATAAATGTGCAATTATCTTAGTTAATCTGAAATCACTTTTTTTGCCCATTCGTCTTTTACAGCCACAAACTGAAGAGGTTAAGAAAGAACCAACAGACAGGGATGTTGAACAGGGTTTTGATATCACGTTTACTAAGCACAAAGGCCAGGTAATTTTCACTTACTATGTTCTGAATCTGGTACTTGTTCATCTTTCAAATTGTGTAGTGTAATCTCACCCACATTGGTTGTAATTTTTGCCTCAGTATGCTCTACGTAAATTGTACCATGAAAGTCCAAGGCTTATATGTGTACTTTATACTGCACCAACATGTGGTCCATGTAGAACTTTGAAGCCAATTCTTAGCAAGGTAATTGAGAATTCAAACTTGTATTTGTACTCCAAGAAGTAGAATGTTAGACGAATTATTGTGATTTGTTTTGCATGTATGACTGCAGGTGATAGATGAATTTGATGAAAATGTACACTTTGTTGAAATTGACATCGAAGAAGAACAAGAAATAGCAGAAGCTGCGGGAATTATGGGCACTCCATGTGTGCAATTTTTCAAGAATAAAGACATGATCAGGTGGGCTTTAACTTTTCCTCTTTTATTCACACACCTTTCCATGACGTCCATGAATTCCAACCACATTTACCTCTTTGTTTATGGTTTTCTTTTGGGTAAAAGCTTGTTTCCTTAACAATTTCTGGACCACATTAAATCAGGCAACAACAATCTCCATTAAATGGTCAGTCAAAGTTTAAATCAATTGAAAATATCTTAAACTTAGGAGCATTACTGTAAAACTTCAGGATAAAGAAAGATGGATAAGTCTTCATTTTCTTTTGGACTCTGTGTTATAGTGCTGATGTCTGCAACTAATGTTTTTTCCTGTATTTGGTGTAGGACTGTACCGGGAGTGAAGATGAAGAGAGAGTACAGAGAATTCATCGAAGTGAACAAATGAAAACACATCAATGGGCGAAGGCTGCTCTTTGGGACTCAAGTTTTGTTTCATCCAAGCTGGTATGTAAAGTCATTCCACGTCCCTTCTCTTGTATCATTCATCTCTTCTTCACACTTTCTGCCTCCAAATGTTTGCTAAAAATTCCCCATTTCTAACCTTTCAATTTCTAGTTCTTGTTTTCTCTTTTCCGAGTATTTTCAGTCATCTTTTGTGTATTTCAACTGAATAAAGAATAATCAATTACTCATGTAGCTTCCGATAAAGAATTTAAAAAATACAAGTGATACTACGTTTTGCTCTCTTATTTTATTATTTAAATATATTTACTGACGTGTCATCAATCATTGTTTTACACATCAAAAATATGCTTAGGTATTAAAAAATAAAAATAAACGTAGTATTATTCTTTAAAAATTTTGAAAAATTCGATGAAAATTGATAATTTCTTTTAAAGGGAAGTCATGTATTTAAAATTAGATTTTCGAGGTATAGTTATTTGAAACTCTTATTTTAAATAAATAGAATATGAGACAAAAGTGAAAATATTTAATTAGGAAAATCATAAATTGTTGAGCGTGACAACGTCAACGTAAGAATCACATCATTTGAAGTGACATTATTATATATAAAATGTTTCAATATTAATTTACTGTCACATCAAATACATCACTTCAACAATGAAATTAAAATTCTAAACTATTTCCATTATATGTTATTCCTTCCAAATAATTGATCAGAGTTTTCAGAGTAATATTTTTGGAAATGATAGATACGAATCATAATACAATACGTTAAAACCATACCCATTTTATTAAAAGAAAAAGTCAAAACATTAAGTTGAACATGTATTTAAAATTCATAATTTAATTTTACACTTTACCCGATTAATTAATGTCCAAGTATCTTTAATTAAAGAAATATCTCAAACTATCTCCTCTTTTTGGTACACAAAGCGATGCATTTTATTATTTTTATAATAAAATAACTATCACTTCTACATTTATTGATCACTTTCTTTATTTTAATTTATATTTTTGGCTGATCACAGCTCAGATTATGCTCGAATTATATCCAAAATAATGACCAAATTGCCTTCCCCATGTGCTTTTTGTTTTTGTACTTTCATGCATTTTCTATTTATTATTTTGGTAACGCACAGAAAGTGATCACGTAACTTGCTGGTTGATTTATTATATTTGCATTAATATTTAGTCACTATTTGTTCGTGCTCTGCCATTTCTTTGGCAATGTGCCCGGACTTATATTCAGCTGCATCTTCTTGGAATTATCGTACTATATTTTAACTCAGAACATTCCAGTAAAATCAGTTCTTTCCAGTTGGGTTGGGTAAACAAAAACAATCTACTAAAAAAAATTAAAAATAAACAAAAACAAAAATAAATTGTAACAGTATAATGTAGTACGTTTTAGACAGAACTCCGTACTGTTTTATTCTTGGAATTAACCCAAATTTCGTTGTATTAGGTAAATATGAGAATTTTACTTATAAACCATTGGACCTCTACACTGGATCCAAATTGTTTTTACATGATGGGTTGTCACGTAAATGGTTTTGAATGTATTAAAGAAGGTTTATTTTCTCAATTTAAAAAAAAAAAAAAATTCCAAACAATTAAATAAAGTTTAAATGATGTTACAGGTAACAAATGTGTTCGTTTAATTTGTTCACACTTAAATTAATGAACTTATTTTGTTTTTATGTACGTAGAAATTATTAAAGTATGAAAGCTTTGTTTATTACAACAATCAACACAAAATCATAGAACTTGTTACCATGTTTCTTGGGAAAACTACCTCGGAATTAAACTACCAAAACAATGGATGGGAGGTTGAATAAATTGAGTAAAAGTGTATGCTCAGTTGGTGACAATTTTCCTCAAATGCTGGACTTTGGATAATAATCCAATAAAAGTGATTGCTTAAGATTTAATAACTTAACCCACAAGGGTTAAATAATGATAAGCAAAGAAAAGGAGAAGAACATTTCCTGAAGTGGGTTGGAAAAATCTAGCAAATCATCGTCACGAATCGATGATTTCATTCGAGTGCTAAATTGAAGTGGGTGAGCAAGCTTCTTGACTCAGGTAAAAGAAACGAAACAAAATACGAAACGATCTTTGCTCGTGTTTAAATACTTATAAATTATTTATACGGTATTTATTTGTATTCAAAGTAATTATCTAGATATTGTATATAATTAGAAATGAATTGTTATTTTAAAAAAAATGGCTTGAAAGTTGTATGATTGATTTCACTCATTTGCATGTTAGGATATTTTAATTGATTAATTTTTAAAAAAATGGCTTGAAAGTTGTATGATTGATTTCACTCATTTGCATGTTAGGATATTTTAATTGATTAATTTTTTTTTTTTAATTTATAAAATGGAAATGAATATTCTTCGTGGAAATCAACAATCTAATGATTTTCCTTAAGTTAACAAATAAATCAGTAATCAAATGCACTAATTTATCACTTACAATATCAAATAAAAATTAACCTAGCTAATACTCAATTATTAATTGATCAATCGAGATTCTACTAATAAATTCACGTTTAATTATTTGCACTGAGGCGTTAAATTAACAAAATAATTTAAAAAAATACGCTACCACCAATTAATGAAGTTGACGTAAGTGTCACGTCGTCAATGAATAAAATTAAAGTGTAAAAATAAATATAGGTTAGAAAAACCTTAATATACGGTAAAATTCTAAGATTAGAATGCATAGGTTGAGTGATTAAATTCTAGTATCTTAAAAAAACCCAAAATAAGATGTTCATGTATTAAATTTAACAAATACAACATAGATTACACAATCAAATCCATCTCACAAACACCCTAAATACTATATTTCATCAACTTTTTTTTTGTTTATATTCTTAGGAGAAAGATGCTGAGTTCAGGACCTCCATTACCGTCCGGGTTCATCATGTAGAAAGCTTCCGAGTCACGACTTCCAACGACTCGTTCAAACCTCGCCCTCATGTACAACAACTCGCCTTCTGACTCGGTGCTTTTCCGGCCGTCTTCGACCGCCGGAATAACTCCCGCTCCGACCGACACGCTCTGCACCGTCTTTAGTACGTGGTGGTGGTCTAGATCTCCGTTCGAACGAGAGAGGGCGTATCCGCACTTTCTTCCGTTGCAGTACATCGTCCACTTTGGCTCTTTAAACAGCTTTCTTCCCCCGCCGGACGCGGCCGGATCCTTCTCGCACTCGAGGGCTATTCTCACGAGTCCCGATGACATCTCTTTGACCAGCGATGACGTCGACAAGGCCAGCTCGAGCACCAAAAGGGGTTCAGATCGGGGATCGAGCTGGACAGCGAAACTGACGTGGCCACGGCGGTAGCCGAAGAGAGTTCCGGTGACTTTCCGGCCGAGAGAGGGTGTAATGGAGAGGTGAGTTGTGATTGAGAGCCACTTGCAGGTGGGTATTACAGATGGAAATGAGAGGAAGTTAAGGAGCGAGTGTATTAAAGAGGAGAGCTTTTTGGAATGGGTTTTGGGGGAGAAAATGGCGGAGATCGGAGATTGTTTCGAAATGAGGAGATTTTCTGAGAAGCCTTCAGATTCCTGCTCCGGCGGAACGGCGGAGAAGGATCTCGAGTGGGTTGAATTGGATGGTAGAATTCTTCTGATGCTTCTCGTCGTCGTACTGGCAGATCTTTGAAAAACAGAATCCTGGTGTCTCATGGTAGTTGCAGAGGAGAGAGAGAGAGATAGTTGCAGAGCTAGAGAGAGAGTCTGGGGAAGATCAAGAAGAAGGAGAAGAAAGAAAGGCAAAAACTAAAAGCGGCCGACAAGGTGATGATGGTGTTGAAAGTGAGCAATATAAAGGGAGGCTATGGAGGCTTGTGCTTGTGATCATTATTTCTTAAGACTATGCACACTTGCTTTCTTATTACATTTATTCTTCCTTAACTTATCTTATTATACATTAAACTAACTTCACCCATATTAAATTTACCCCTTCATAATAACACCCATCTCAAAATTTTACCAATAAATTTTATTAGAGCGTATCGACACGATAAACTCTTAATAAAGATACGCTAAATTCACACGTGAACATTGTACGATAATAATTCTAATAACGAGTAAACAATTGGTAACCGACATGATAAAAATGTAAATGTAATTGTTGCATCAAACTTAAATTTTTCGGGTCACATTTTTTATTTTCCGTCGTATTGAAAAGTAATTTTCTTTTAAACTTTATTGTTTGAGTCAATAATATGTTCAAATTTATAAGATTAGGGTAGTTTTTAGAATATGAATCTTTTTAAGTTCACACCACTAATCTCCAACGCTAGTGGTAGAATGGAAGAGCATCATCAATCAAACCAACGGTCACGATACTTCGATCATGATAGAAAGTCTGCTGTCAGAGTACACGATGTTTGTGATTCAACGTTGACCGACCCTTAATCAAGTCCCAAAGGACACGTGGTGTCAAATCATGGAAGGTTTAAAATAGGGAAAAGTACCATTTAGACCCTAACGTATGGGGTCAGTAGCCATTTGGTACCTAACGTTTGTTTTGTATCCAATCAAACTCTAACGTATAAAACGTTTGCAATTTAAACCCTACCGTCAATTTTTTAGTTAAATTTAACAGATTCTTTTCAAATTTTCCAAATTACCCCTACCCCTCCCCCCCTCTCTCTCTCTCTCTCTCTCTCTTAAGAAATTAAAAACCAGGAAACCCTTTCGATGATTTCAGCTACAAACGCAAAAAATTTGACGAAGATGATGAAATGCAGAAACTTTATTCACATTAGCGATTTCAGTGAGCGAGCTTTCACTGGCTTTCGCATCCTCTTCTTCCCGCTATCGCCGTTGTCGTCTTCTTCGTCGTCATCCTCGTCGAGATAGTCGAATTCCAGCCTCCTCCCCTCGGTATTGGTGGAAGTTACTAAAAGATTACAGTATTGGTGGAAGTTTCTGGAGTTATCTGCAAGATGATAGGGGAACTGAAGATGTATTTTCTTGCATTTTCATTTGCAGAACATCGATTAGATTAGTTTAATGGCCAATTCAATCGAGCTCCTCTGAGCTGATTTTACTGGTTCTCAGGTTGAGGATGAAGTTGGTCTGGAGTAATTGCTATCTGGAAATGAGAAATTTTAATGGCTTTTACTTTTTAGTACTAATTACTGCAATTATTTAGGAGGCAATCAATCATGGCTTAATTGACATAGTCGCCAATATGATATATCATTCTGATGCAAACCCTTTTCGAAGTTCAGCCATTCATCCATGACCTTGATTTGAGTTTTTTGTTTTGGGAATACTTTGTTATTAGTGTTATCACGACTTCCATTCATTTATGTCTTTAATCCCTTTGTCTTCTTCGATTTATGCTTCTTGAGAAGTTAATATGAGTGTCATTGTATAATGAACGATCGGGTATTGAGTCGATGTTATGATTAATTAAACTTTCGTTTCTAGAATTTATCATCTTCGTGATCACGTGTGATTTATAACAGAGCAGTGGCTGTTTTGGAAAGCCAAAACTGAAAACTACGCTCGATGAATCATCTAGAGAGAGAGAGAGAGAGAGAGAGAGAGAGAGAGGTAATTTGGGAAATCTAAAAAGAATCTGTTAAATTTAATTAAAAAATTGACGGTATGGTTTAAATTGCAAACGTTTTATACGTTAGGGTTTGATTGGGTACAAAACAAACGTTAGGTATCAAATGGCTACTGACCCTATACGTTGGGGTCTAAATGGTACTTTTCTCTTTAAAATATTAAGTGAGAGAAGGTATTGATGTGAACGCAATCTCACGCTACTAAACCAAACCATAAGACAAAAGTTTATTTTTATATTTTTTAAATTATATATTTTTATTTTTATAAAGACCCACTTTTGAGTCCACTGCCAATTTCCTTAATTTATTTTGTCACATTTATTTTATTTTATTCACTTCATGAATTGATAAAATAATTGTTTTGTACTATATTACATAAATAAAATAAATAGTTGTTTGTATAATGATCAAAGAGTTGTTTTCAAATATAAATAAATATAAATAATTGTAGATAATTAAAATTAGAGAGTCAAACTCATGTAACACGTACAAGTTTCGTTGTCTTTTCAATTTTTTAACGGTTAACTTATCAGATTGTATAAAATTTTACGATCAATATATTTCTCGAGGATCGTTAAACGTAACATATATAACTCGATAGCTAAAACTCATCGAAGAACAATTCTACGAAAAAAAGATTATAGAGAGAACACATATCTTCGAGAGATTGAAGGAATATTCATAATGAATGAGAGAAAGTTAGAAGAATGTCTTTCTTCTTCCACAAAGAAGTAATGGTGGGGGCAATAAGAGGAGACACGTGGCGATAAGCCATTACGGTATAGGTCAACGCAAAATTATGTTAAACTTCTTTTATTTTATAAAGATAATATTCAATTTAGATTTTAAAGTAAAACCACCTTAAAGTAAAATTTAGAACAATCTAAACCTCGAGAAGTATGAAAAATGTTTGATTCAAGTTCTGTCGGCCTCCTGTTTCCAAAGATTGGGGGTGGTGACTTTTCGTTCTTGACAAAAAAATATACCAAACAATATAAAATTATTTTGAAATTTTTATCACATATTAAGCGTCTCATGAAAAAATAATAGGTTAGGTTTCGTGATTTTTCAACAGTTGTACAATTTATTATAAGTTTTAACGTCTATTTTAAAGATATTGTTTAAGCAATTATAACAAATTGTACAAATGTTAAAAAATCACGAAACTTTTCAGATTATTTTTCCATGATATGTTGAACATGTGGTAAATATTTCAAGAAAATTTAATATTGTTTGCTATGTTCTTTGTCCATAACGGAAGGTCACTACCCCTTGATCTCACTAGAACATGCAAAGTGAGACTGGGAGGCCGTCCTTAGAAAATGACCCCTCAATATTTGAGATCGGCCCTCCGATCTCTAAAAATGGGGGATAGAGAGGATTCAAATCAAACATTTTTCATACTTTGAAATTTTACTTTAATGTGGTTTTTGTTTAATACCTCGTACTTTAAGGCTTAAATTGAATATTATCCTATTATACATTCAATAAATAAACACATTTTATATTATATAAAATATATATCAATTGAAGTTTAAGTTTATTGTATGATAAATCGCAATTCTTCTTTACTATTTACTCAAAAATTTGACAATAAACTAACTATAGTAGAGATAATAATCATAATGAACAATTTAATCAACTTCAACCAATCCTTGATACGATGGTGTATAAACTGAAGCGATAGAATGATCGTAGTAGTATAAGAACTCAAATCGAAGAAAAAACATAAATTATGAAAGGACGTTACACTATAAAAAAAAACATATGATAGTCGATAGTTTAGATATGCGAGTTTAAATAATATATAGTTCTTATCCTTAGTCACCGTCCTCTTTAAAATATAGTCTACTACTACAAAATAATATGTTGCATGTCGTCGACTATGAAGATCTCTTCTTCTTTTTATTTATTTATTTGGATTAAATAATAAAATGTTGTATGTGCATGCGATGAACTTGAAGCATCCAATCAAATGTCGTGTAATAAGATTATTTTAAGCAATTATTACAAGAATTTAGCCAAATGGCTAGAGAAGGCACCACTAATTCTGCGTAACGCTGACTAAATTCTTATCAAATAATTTAAGTGTGCATGCCATCGTCATCCCTTTTATATCATTCATTTTTTTTTCTCTTTTTAATAAAGGATAAAGTGCAATTTGGTCCCTACAACTAGGTGAAATGGATAATGTACACCGTAAACTTGGATAATGGGCAATTTGGCCCCTACTACTAGGATAAAGTGCAATTTGGCCTCTACCGTCATATTTTTCGTCAAAAAGTAACGTTTTTTTTGCTTGTTTATTTTTTTTCCCGAAATGCCCCTCACTGGACCGAACCGGACAGGACTGGTTCGACTAATTCCACTCTGGTTTTTTTTTTTTAATTTTATTCCTCTGTTTTCTTTTTTTCTGGTTCGACTAATTCCACTTTGGTTTTTTTTTTTAATTTTATTCCTCTGTTTTCTTTTTTTCGAGAATTTAAAAAAAAAAAAAAAAAAACCAGAGTGGAATTAGCCGAACCGGTTTGGTCCAGTAAGGGTCATTTCGGGAAAAAAAATAAACAAGCCAAAAAACGTTACTTTTTGACGGAAAATATGACAGTAGGGGCCAAATTGCACTTTATCCTAGTAGTAGGGGCTAAATTGCCTATTATCAAAGTTTACGGTGTAAATTGCCCATTTCACCTAGTTGTAGGGGCCAAATTACACTTTATCCTTTAATAAAATATTGGAAAGATTAGTTTAGTAAACAAGTTCTAAAGCGATCGACACTATGGTTGTGTTATGAAAATAAGTAAAGAACATCAAATTTAGTGAGTAAATTCAGGGGGCGACTTCAATTAAATCTTCCACTGTAAAAAATAATGGAGTTACAGTAAATTCTTATATAAACCAATATAGAAAATAAATCATAAATAAATTCTCTTCGAAAAAAATAAATTTGACTAACATAACAGAGTAAGTTATATCGACTCCGAAAGACGGATCACAATAATAAAAAAACAATATAACCTATTCAGGATTGGAAGAAAAATAACTCCAGAAAAAACTCGAAAAAATTTTGACTGTCGAAGTTGACTATCCTCACGTCACCGAGAATACTTCAAAAAATCAAGACGATCAATAAGCTAGATCACTAGTCAAAAGCTACCTTTTCTTCTCTGTTTTTCAATCTTTTGTCACATGGATTCCGAGGCTGAACTCTTTATTATTGAATCACACACTCTAAGCTATATTCCCCATAAAGCTTGCTTTTATTAAAAGCAATTAAACTCATATGACCTCACCATAGATGCAACCCAACATTATGGAAATTTCTTACTCGCCATGTTGGAAGCATTGTCACGTTACGAAGCATATATTTCACGTGTCACAATTTGAGGGTCAAATTAAAAAAAAAAAAATGAAGGGATAAAACCATATTTTATATGGAAGCTAAGCCTTAATGCCACTTGAAAAGATACACTCATATGTGTATCAATAAGGTCGATACATAAATTTCCCTTGATAAGTCTTCATTTTTTTGAGTATTTTAATCGAATGCAACAAAATTGACATCACCACCTAATTTTCCAAAAGTATTATGCAAATGTAGTGTGATGTGTACAGCAAATTTGTACTCCTTTTGCCGTATTAACAATATTTCAAGTCATACTTTCTAATGATGTCCTGAAAGATGGAAAACCCACCTAAAATTAAGCTCCTTTTTTACAGGTTTGTGCCTTAAAAACTGAAAACAATAATAATAAAAAAATATTTATGCTGATATAAATTAATTGAATTCCCAAGATGGCTTAATTGCCGAGGGGCTTCCTTTCGTTCTGATGATCTGATCTATACGCAGGTAACCTGATCATAATTAAAAAATAAAATAAAATATGTATTATATAATGGATTAATTTTTTAAGAAATAAAATGCCTGCAAATTCGTTATTGCTTCAAGTAATTCTCTAAATTGGAAAACTTACATGAGCATCAAAGTGGTCTCTGTTGGATTCTTGATTTGGTCCGATGTTGTCTGAGACTGAGGTCGACCCATAAAATTAATTTCCTTTGGCAGAGGTCGTTGGTCATTGCTGCTTCCCACTTCATCTATCTATTCATTTTAATTCATTATTAAGTAATTACAAGAAGATTAAACCCTAATCTGCTTGATCAATGAAGGGTCTACTTAAAATTTAAAAAAAAATAAAATTATTATTTATTATACCTTTTCTCTGCTAGCCAATTTGGTGCTTGCCATTAATAATCCTCCACGTAAATTATCTTCTAAACGTTTTAACTCTTCCGAGCTTAGGCGATCCAACTCTTGACCCATTGTCTGCCTGAAATTTAATAAAGTTAATAACATAATTAGTGTTTAATCATATACTAATTCAATGAGGGAAGAAGATTGAAAGACATGATGAGAGAGAGAGAGAGAGAGAGAGAGAGAGAGAGAAACACTGACATAAGTGCTAATTTTAGTTGGGAATTCTCCTGTTCGAGCTGGTTTTTTTGGTGAAGAAGAGATTGATTAGCCTGAAAATTAACAAAAAAGAATAAACAAATTTGTATAAATCTTAATCCTTCTTTCAATTTAGTAATTAGAAAACTTTAATTCAAATTGATCTAAAAAATAAACTATAAAACCACAATTTTTACCATATTTCTGAAAGTATAATTTATTCTTTTGCTAAAAGTCAGCCTTACCATAACTTGCGCAGTGAAACTTTCAACCGTACGATGACTGAGTTCACTGTAATTCGCTGAAATGGGTGTAATTTGACAAGGATCCTGAAAATAATAGCAAATACATGACTACGTATATCTAAAATATATATTTTTCTAGTCGTTAAACTTCACTATGTGAATTCTTGGTTAAAAAAAACTTAAACTATGGATTCAGGAACAAACTAACTCTTAAACTATATTCGTTAACAAACTCGTATTATCGTTGAAGTTTCCATTAAAAATCGTCTTGGGTGTGGAGCAGGCGCCTGCTTTCTCATCCAAAAGCCCACTCCCAGTATACTTTTTCCACTCTTCAATTTTTCAAAAACAATTTTGGCTGCAGACTCCAAAAAACATAAAGTGAAACCCTAGTCTCAAGACAATGTTGTCAATGTTAACAGGTGGACACTCGGTTTTAACTGAGGGCGTCTGCCTTTGAACCGAATCAAGCACTCAGAACGATTTTAATGGAAACTTCAATGGCAATGACGAGTTCTTTGACATAGCATAACTTAAAAGTTAGTTTGGTTATAAAACTAGTTTAAGGGTCAACTTGTCACTGACTCCTCGTTTAATTTTTTTTTTTTTCAATTTTCACTTCTTAAAAACAAAGAAAAAGAAAGCAATACATATTTCCAACTTTTCAATGGCATTAATTAAAAAGCAAGAAATTACCTCCGAACTTTGCCCGTGCAATTGAGGTAGAGGCTTTGGGTAGTTGGACTTATATCCATTTACGCTTATATGCCTCGAAAGAATATCTTCCATGCTTCAAGAACACAAATTAAACATAATTAATAAATTAAGCTTAATTTATCTGCTCCAAGAGAAAAACACAAATTCAACAAATATATTTCCCGTCGTTGCTACAATCTTGCAAACCCTAGTTTTCCTTTAACGAAAGCATGAGTTCCTTCAAACAAAATATTCCTAAATTTGAAGATTTTTCAGAGAAAAATCACACAATGTGTCAGTTTCTACATCCTTATAAACCCTAATCCGAGGTAGCTGAGAAAACTTGATTATGATCAAATACGGTAAAAATTAATTTGAACCCTAAACTATGGATTTTTTTTTAAAACACTTCTCAAACTAAAAATCCTAATAACTTACCTTAAACTATCTGAAATGTAACGAATCAAATTCTGGCGGGCGACCGATCACCCTCTGAGCACTCCCCGTTCACTATACGTAGAAAACGGGCAACCGATCTAAAGAGAACGGTCACCCGTTCTCTATTTACCCCCTTTTTATAAATTAATTTAAAAAATATATCAAATGATATTGAATTTACTTGCAAAATTTTATCACATATTCACTACATTATGGGAAAAGAATCTAAAAATTTTCATGATTTTCTAACACGTTTACGATTTATTGTAATTTTAGTGAATTATTTTATAAAACAGATGTAATACAATTATAATAAATCATACGAGTGTTAGAAAATAACAAAAAAATTTAAATTATCTTTCCATGATGTGTGAATATGTGATAATAAATTCAATATCGTTTGGTATTTTTTTAAAATAACTCTAGTTCTTTATTCATTTTATAAATTAAATTAAAAAATAACAATTATACGTGTGCCAGGACTGTGGGCCATCCTTGAGAACGGGGGCTCGTTCTCCGAGTGCCAAGATCGGGGGGCTAGTATGAGAGAACGGGGGTATATAGAAAAGTGAGAACGGGTGAGAACGGGGTATATAGAGAAGTGAGAACGGGGGTATATAGAGAAGTGAGAATCTAGTATTTATAAAACGGGGGTATATAGAGAAGTGAGAACGGGTGACCGTTCTCTTTACATCGATTGCCCGTTCTCTACGTAAATAGTAAACAGAGGGGGGCGGGGTGTGCTCGGAGGGTGATCGGCCACCCGTTAGAATTTGATTTGTTATATTTCCGATAGTTTAAGGTTTTATATTGTTAAAATTTTTGGTTTGAAGATTATTTTTAAAAAAACTCAGGTTTATTCTTACCCTATCAAATAAAAAGAAACCAGAGAAATTACGGATTTTTTTAGGGTTTCGAGGAAGTATACTGCAAATGCAGAAAACTCAGTAAAAACAGCGAATCTCTCAACGAAACTCGATATGAGGTATGAACGACGATGAACATTGAAGAATTCTTCAGTTCTCTCAATCAAATTAACATCTTTTTTGGACGATTAATCTTCTCTCTTCAAGAACACTCATAATTATTAACAAACAGAAAAACTAAAAAGAAAAAAGAAAAGAAGGGAAGCCATACGTGGTGCTGGAATATTCATAAAGCTTTCCAGTGCTGGAAAACATAATCAGTCCAATTTCTGCATCACAGAGAATTGCCAATTCACGAGCCTTCTTGATCAATCCAGCTCTTCGTTTCGAGAACGTAACTTGTCTTCTGCTTACTCCCTCTATTTTCTTGATCTCGATTTTCCCTCTGCCCATTTTCTAACTTTCCTTCTTTGATTAATTTTTTCGCGCTTTTTCTTTCCCTCCAAACACCAGAACAAACTCTTGTTTTGACTTTTCTACTCTAGGGTTTTTTTTTTCCATAAACAGTTGCTTTTTATATGAGGCCCAAGGAAAGATCTGACTGAAATATCGATTTGAAAAAGATTCAGATCGTTAAACATACTAGATTCTATCTTGGGAATTGGTGAAACTGAAGTTCAACCAATTTTAGCAATTTTTTTAATAGAGATAATGTGTTTAGATAAGGTTTCAAGATTAAAAGAATATTTATGATTTGTAAATTTCATATATTTTATTCATAGTCCTAGTATAGCAAAGTTCTTTAAACAGTAATCGAGTTTAATTGTTCAAAAGTGAAAAACAGCATCATGATAAGGGTGAATTTGTGTTAGTTGGAAAAAGAAATAGAAAGAGAGAGAAAGATAGAGTTAGAGAGAAAGAGAGAGTAACAAAGAGAGATTCAATATTCTTTTCTATTCTTCATTCTATGCTAGAAATAAATGACATTTTAAAGAAGATAGAAACAGAGAAATAATTAACTACCCATAAATAATTAACTACCCATAACTCATAATATTGGCTAAGAATTAGCCACAACTAAATAGTGGTGGAAGACCAAGTCCCGGCTTTGCACGTATCATTCCTTCCCCCTTAAGAATCCTTGTCCGCAAGGATAAAATCAGGATAAGTTTCAAGGAACGTCAAAATTTCGGGCATGTAAAGAAATTCTGGGTATGGCTTCGGGGTCCCCTGTATCTCTGTCAGCCTCCATATTGTCACTGGGGCTTGAATGCGATGAATATTTGAGCATGAATAATTGTGGTCTTTCGCAACGATGACCTGAGTTAAACTTTTCGTCACAATAATAGCAGAGCCCTTTTTCTTGACGTTCGCGTGCTTTTTGGTTGGTGATTCGGTGAAATGTTGTCGGTGGAGTAATAACGTTTGCTGTCACTTGGTGGTTTGGGGAAGGACCAAGTAGGCCAACGGAGGGGGTGGAGGTCGCCTTAGATGTTAACGAGACGAATGGACCAGATTTTTTTTGCAACTGGTTCTGTTCCTCAATTAATCAAGCGACGCCGATCGTTTCTGCTAAGGTCCGTGGTTATTTAATTTTGACATCCAAACGAATGTCATCACGAAGTCCAGCGATAAAACAACCAACAAGGAAAGTTTCGGGTAAGCCATCCACCTGATTGGAAAGCTTTTCAAAAGCTTCTTGGTACAAGGCGACGGTGGTGGTTTGATGCAGTCGGGATAGAGCTTCCGCTGGGTCTTCTTAATCAGTTGGGCCAAAGTGTAGAATTACAGCCTTAGTGAATGCAGTCCAAGTTAGAGGACCAAGAAATTTTGTTGACCAAGAAATTTTGTTAACCAACGATACCATTGCAAGGCAATGCCGTCTAGATAGAAGGAAGCGAGTTGAACTTGTTGAGTTGGGGGGATGGTGGGTGAACGGCCATTGGTTGGTGAATGAGAAGACGGTCTGGCGGCGAAATGATTGATATTGGACGAATTTCGGGAGGTGCGCAAAGGTTAGAGCTCGGATAAAACTGCTTGTAAAGCTACGTTCACTTTATCAAAGTTAGACTCATTGCGAGCTAAAACTTCGTTCACTTCCGTGCGAAATTCTGCATTAGATCGACACGGGTATCCATGAAACCGGTGGTTTATGGGCTCTAATACCACTGATAAGGGTGAATTTGTGTTCGTTGGAAAAAGAAGTAGAAAGAGAGAGAAAGATAGAGTTAGAGAGAGAGAGAGAGAGTAACAGAGAAAGATTCAATATTCTTTTCTATTCCCCCTTCTATGCTGTAAATAAATGACATTTTAAAGAAGATAGAAACAGAGAAACAATTAACTACCCAGAAACAATTAACTACCCATAACCCATAATATTGGCTAAGAATTAGCCACAACTAAATAGTGGTGGAAGACCAAGTCCCGGCTTTGCACGTATCACATCACCTTCAAAATACTTTGCATTTGTTTATTGATTCCAAGGGTCATTCTTTGATCGAATGTATGCCTTCGTAAAGTGTTTGAATATCAGTCATTCGATATGGGAATAATTAAGGTAAATTTAAAAAACTTTTGATACCTTATTTTATGGGTAGTTAAATTTAAAAATTACCAATAATAATTTGAATTTATTCAACAAGTTATTGTTATCTTCTTTATTAAGAGAAGTTCACAACAATGGCCAAACCATTCTCACCCTTCACTTTCACGGCCTCCTCCAGCGTAGTTCCAATCTTAGTTTCTTCATAAATAGATTAAAGATATCAAGATACCATTTGGAACAACCAATAATACTCGATGACATGATGCATACATGTTTAGCTTAAGTTTTTACGTTAGGCTTAACTCGAGATTTTGGTAAACTCACTTCGTGGTTCGAGGATGCGTAATCAATAACCTGGTGATTTGTCGAGACTTCGACTAATGGTCTTTTTCCATAGAAGTTCACTCGGTTGTATAAAAATGCAAGATTGTTTTTCCTTGGCTGTTTCGATGGGGTTAAGTGTGACAATGTCTTTGGCAAGAACAACTCGCATAGGATAGTCAGATGGAATGATAGGAAGTTAAACTTGGGTAACTAGAAATATGCATATCTTTCTAACAATATTTTGTAGTGTTTTGACGGTGCATGTGGATGAACTTAAATGGGTGGCAAGTTGCTTAATTTATCTTTAGGGTAAAATCTAATTTAACCTTAAACCATGAGTTTTTTTTAAAAAACTCCCTTAAACTAACAACCCAAACGAATCAAACCTTAGAAAATGGTCTCCCGTTTTCAAGAACAATTTATGAAACGGAGGGTAATTTTTCAGAGACGGCCCCTACTTTCCAGATCAATTTGTAAAAACGGCCCTCCGTTTTACAAGGCACTTGCAGTGAACGTAGAAATCGACCCTTCGACAAAACAGCCTTCCGTTTTGACCGACCTCCCATTTTAGGCATAAACTCAAAACGGAAAGAGATCAGGGGGCCGCCAGTGATTGATTTATTAGATTTTGGATAGTTTAAAGTTTGATTCGTTAGGATTGTTAGTTTAAGAAGATTTAAAAAAAAAAAAAATTCATAATTTAGTGGTTAAATTGGATTTTACCCTTATCTTTAAGATTTTACTCATTTTTAGTGGTAAAAACATTGATGATTCTCACCTGAAACATTTATTCTTACTTCATCTTTGAGATTTTTGTTTCTTACGATGAAACAATCAGCACCTTGAACAAGGATGACCATGAAGTGATCGGACAACTTAAAGAATAGTCCAGGTATTTTAGTGATGAAGTATACAATCCGACAACAGGAGAGTGAGTTTTTTCTTAGTATGATATTGATTTTCTCCTCTTTCTCAATATTTCAGGTGAAATATCTCAAGAATAATGTTAAATGTACCATGTTATTTTATTTTTTTTTTAATTTATTGACATGTTAAATAATTATTAATATAATTAAAATACAATTAATATAATTAATTATTTTTTATAATTTGTTATATTAATTGTATTAATAATTATACGTCAACAAATTTTTTAAAAGAATAAAATAAAATGTATCTAAATGTGCAAAGAACCCAAGATCACTAGAACAACTCAATGATGGGACTCTTTCTATTTCTCCAAAATGTTGCATTGAGAATTGATTTGTCCCAAAGGCATAAAAAAAAAATGATAATTAGCATATTCAAATATCAGAGAAAACAGGTAGCGATCGAGATGTTGAACCGACATTCAAGACAAGTAATCCAATGATTCCTTGGAAGTCCTACAGGGACGAAATCCACCCGTTAAAGACACCTGAACCAGCATAATTAGCCAGAAATGAAATTAGAGTAAAGGAAAGTGAAGTAACATTTTCAAGTAATTCTTGTCAAACACCTAACTCGATTCAGCAGCTCAAGTGGAAAAAGGTCTCAATTTAAAAGTTCCCTAATGAAATAACATATAAGTACTGAAAGCAGACGCACTGAAGTCATAAATGTTTGGTTTTTAAAACACAATGAACTGTAAAATGTTATACAAGGTCTCAATTATTAAGAATTAAAAGAAGTAATTGAATTGGCTTTTACTAATCTCTTTAAAAACAATTAAAAAGCGCAATCATAAATGAAATGTCACAAAATTTTATGCGTGCGACTTGACTGACTATATCATTACAAACGTACATTACAGAATTCAAAGTGTCCATTCTCGTTTTCAGCTTCAAACAAGAAAAGAGTGACTAATATCTTGAAACTAAACAAATAAATTGGCAGGACAATCCGAGAATTGTACCTAAAGCCTGCAACTAGATAGACTTCTTCTTTCCCTCTATACATTAACGGTAGTCGCTAGATGATAGTCTTGGGCTGCTGTCAAAAACATACATCATAAGCTTCGAGCAACCTTCTCGTACAAGTCGCGGGGCCAATTTCTGGTTGAATTATTCGCAATAAAGGTAGCAATCTGCAATGACAGAGAGATTACATTATTTATAAATTAAAACAACAACAAAACCAAAGCCACAGTAATTACACCCCAAACAACACAATGCAACACTACCAGACCCTAAACCTCCAATAATATTAATAAGTTTGAATTAGCGGGATGCTCTGAATTTACAAAATTCTTACCTGATAGTATTCGTGCCAATTTTAGAATGCTTTAAAATTTAATAACTTTATGTTACATGAATCAAACTGAAATACATCACACAATTCAAATTTCAACCGGGAATTTGAAATTAAAATGTTGTTTAGTTAACACAAATCTGAACTTACCTTTGCCCTCAATGCACGTATTGACCCATCAGAATCTGCCACATTGTCCAGACACGTGAGAGCCACCCTTAAAAGATCCGGAACACACGTTTGTACATGAAAAGATAAGTTCTGGAAGGCGTTGGAAGAAACGTCTGGCCCACGTGGATCTAATGGAAGAAATGGTATTCTCGCAACTTCTCTTAAAGCATCTAAGTAAGAACCCACTTTAGACAGCTTGTAAATTGACAGTATCGCCTCAAGTTGTCTTAACACAGTCTGCTGCTCTAACACATGCTCTCTCTCTTGAGGACTGCATAAAAAATCAAAACTTCAGATGTGTAACCCAAAACTGAAAAATCCTATAAGCGCCAAGCATAATGGCTAGGTATCAGCACCAAAAGTAAAACCCATTCATATAGACAATTTGAAATAAAATCCTATTGAGCACACAGCCAACGACTTAGAAATTCAGAATTCCCAAATGTTCCTATAAAAAAGGTTTAACGTACTAGACGTGCCCCAAGTATGCTTGTGTGTGTGTTTGTGTAATTTTGATAAGTAATAAAATATGTATTAAAAGAGAAATGGCCGTCGGCTCGAGTTTCTAGCAAAGTCCTGAATTATTGAGAAAGGTGCAATTTCATGAAGTACACTTAAATTTTGGATAACAAGCAAAACTATATGTATTTTACGAAAGTGAGTAGGAAAATGTCTTCATGAGCTTCAATACAGAAGTAAGGACAAACAACCAACATTTTAAAACCTGCGAGCTTTTACACTTCTTGCACTATAAGAGAGCTTGGCAACACCGCAGATAAACAAGTAAGAGGTAGTTTTTTAGTTTTCAAATGACAGAACAAGTCAACAAGAAGTAAATAGAATGACCTGATGTCAGGATAATATTTGTATGTTTCCAATATCTCATTGCCAGAATGTATCAAGCCAGCAGTATGGCTCTCCCCATCCAATCTACCGCGTGACAGTGCACAAATTGCCTCAGAAAGGCACCTATTAACTGTATCCAGCGCCAATGAAAATGCCCCGACTCTCGTGTATATCTCGATAGACTGAATTTTGAGAATGAGAAGAGAATTGGAAAACAAAAGACAAGGGAATGATCCTAAACTAAAACAAAAACCAGAAATTATTACTGCAGAAAAAGGGAAAAAAAATTATAATTACTTTGTCATAAAGCCCAGCTTCTTGACATTGTCGAGCTGCATCAAGTAAAAATTGTTGTCTTGGATTTACATCAGTTAGAAATCTTCTCAATTGACCTTCTTCCCCAGCACCTCTTGAACCAAGTAAGAGATTAATTCCTCCATCACGTAATAACAGCTCTGTGAGGAAGTTGCTTCAGCATCACATTTCTCTGTCTTTGCTGGCTCACGGTACCTTTTCCCGACCATGACAACTGTCCACCACCCACTGCAGCAGCAGCTTGGGCATAGTACTCCAATGCCATTGGTAAATTACCGAGACGCGAGTAGACAGATCCATACTGCCTAATTAGACTAGAAGCCTCTGCATAAGCGTCCATAAAACCAGACTTTTGTCCAGGTCCTGCGCCTTCAGAAAGGACCCCATAGTCTGCTACCACAATTGATATATGGGTAGCATCGATATTATATCCTTCATCTCTTGATTCCTTGGATAAGTACAATACAGCGGGTAGCAACTGAATACTCAAAAGCAAAACATATGGGTATACCAAAGGATCCTTCCCATTTTTTGTATAATAAGATGGTTCGAATTTATTGAGGTAAGCCTGTAAGTCTTCCAAAGTGTATGGGACCACCAATCCTTCATTCAAAACAATGGATGAGGTTCCACCTTGGCTATCACGCACAGCTGACAACTTGAACCATAGAAAGTCCTCTATTGTATTAAAAAGTGTTGGTAAATCTCTAAGCAAACGATCAATTTGTCTGCGAGAACCAGATATGATGGCATACAGCAAGAGTTTTTTCTTGTCATATGCAGCTCTACCCGCATGATCTCCCATTCTCAACATTTTCTCACATTCCTCTGATGCTGCAGCTGCAACGTCTATGGACACTGCACCTCCAGAATTTATCCAGTCTGTAAGCTGTTAAGAGGAGAGCAAAGGCCAATGTCAGAAATAGTAAAAGGCAAACATATAAGACGGTTAACCTTACAAGAATAACATTAGACAGGAAAAACTAATACCAGAGGTGCAAACTGACGAGAAGCATGAGATGAGAGAGCTACATTTCTTGCCTCGTCAAGATACCCAGTTCGCAAGCAAAAGTATATCTGTTCCAAATAAAACATATATTTTACAATACAACGAAAAGAATGAATACATAAATGGTAAATAAAGATCCGTAAATATGACGAATATCACTCACAAGTGCTAGGTACTTGCTGTTTGCAGAACATAGTTATATTAACAATCCTATAAGGCCGAAACATGCCTCATAAAACATAAATTCAAACATGCGTATGTAGATGTCAAGATACGAAAGGACAAAGAACAAAACAAAGATCCAGCCTTATTGAGATTCCGTCAGGAAGGATAAAAGACAATCTGTTTTAAATAGATTTGAGTTTATTTGATTTGTTGTTTTGTTTTACTTTTATGGTATTTTAGTAATTAAATGACTAATAAGGGCATAATGAAAAATAATGTGATTTTTTCAATTTGTTAGGATTAATGCGGAGGATAGAATATCCACTTTGAATTGGAGTTTTGCTCTCTGGGAGGAAATACGGATCCTCGAATTTCCATTAACTGAATGCTAATTTTTCTCAATAAAGATTGTTGAGTTCTATTAGCATTCAGTATTGATGAACATCAGATCATCTGCTAAACTTATGAGGTTCATATATATCTGAACTATAAAGCTTTACTATGTCAAAATTGAAAATGCGACAACATGAAAAGAATGAACTTTTTCAACCAAAACTGAAACTCTAGCAAAGAAATGCAGATAGATATTAAAGATGCTGTACAGTTACATCAATAAACCTGTTTTTTTCTTATAAGAAAGTAAGAAACGAAATGTATTGAAAAATGATTAAAACCTGTTGCCAAGTCGTATCAACAGGAGGCTGTCTACGAGCATCACTAACATCAAAATCCAGAGCACCATAGTCTCGTAGGCGAATCTGCATGCAAGCAAATCACATCTCGTTGTCAAAGGAAGTATGAAGATAGAACTCCAACTCGTTCAATTTGTAATTAAATATATGTTCACAGACCCGTAGAAAGGCTTGAACTTTTTGCAGATTTCCAACCGCCCCACCAAGAGCAGCCTATATATAATAAGTCATGCTAATAAGTTTCCAAGCAATTCATATTCAAAAAATACTACACATAAGCACTGAACAAAAAAATATACAGGATAACTAAAACATGTACAAGTTACTTAGGGTCTTGTGAATGTATTGCAGCACAAGTTTTAACAATCTCAGTTTGTATGTGGGCATAGGCACGTGTATTTAATGAGAAAATATTGCACCGCCATGGCCTGGGCCATCTTCATGCTTTCAAAGTTGAAAATACCAGGCGCCTGTTACTCATGGACATTATAGATTTGTCTTCCTTTTATACATAAGAGAATGACTAGCTCATTAGCCAAAAAACAAAAAATAAATAAAGAGAGCAGAGATTTAAGAGAGCAGGAAAGGAAAAAACTAAGGGAGCAATTTAGTGCTTCATAACACTTTTGAGTTAATAGCCAATCAGTCCAGAACCAAAAGGTTTGAGTTACAAAGGAAACTTGGGAACAGGATCATTACCTGAGCAGGATGACTATAAGAAACTAAGGGAGAAATTTAGTGCTTCATAACACTTTTGAGTTAATAGCCAATCAGTCCAGAACCAAAAGGTTTGAGTTACAAAGGAAACTTGGACACAGAATCATTACCTGAGCAGGATGACTATGTATCGTATCCATTATATATTTTTCATGTCCCCACTCCAGATGACGCCTTGCCCCAATTACTAATGACATCTTTTTTGAAATATTCCGATGCAAAGACAAATCTTCACCTACTAATGACTATCATTTTTTCATAGACAACAAATATTACTAATTAGTAATGACCAGAAAATGTATGTTTTTTGTAAACTAGCATATAGTAAAAACTGAAATTCTAGTTTAAATTACCATAACAAGATGCCATATCTTTTGCAGATTAACTGATTTTCCTCCAGATGGAGTAAGGCCTAAACTTTCATAAGCATCCTTGAAAGCGGCTGCAGGCTAATTACAACAAAAATAAATAAATAAATCATTCCTAATATATTCAGACACAATCACATAACACATTCTATTCACAGTTGACAATAAAACTCAATAATACTTAATTATTAACATATGCAATAAAAGATAATCATGCTATTATATTAAAATTTGAAAATTAAGATTAGAGATGGTAAGTAAGGAGCTAGCGTTATGACAGTTATTTATTGAAAAGATAATTCATACAGTGATCAGGGATTCTCAATTTTTTGGCAAGAGGAATGAAAAACTAGAATCAAACAACCAGCCTTACTTTAAATGGTAAGCTTCGCTCCCGTGCATCATTTAAATTCCTCACTACTTCTCCATAAACTAATGCTTTCTTCTCAAGAACAGACTGGCTAGCTACCGGTACAATCTCCATGCCAGAGGGTTCAGATGGAACTTGTCGACCAGAAGCAACAGAGGTTCTTTGACCCAAATGACTGCTCCCAGGTTTAGCATCTATTGCATTAGTCCTAGGTAATGTTGAAACTCGACTTAAGCTCTGCAAAAAATCACGTTTCTCCTTTTGCCAGTCCTCCTAAAATTTTCAAAATCCATCAAATTTCCGAATAATGAGAATATCACACCCCCTGCATCTCGTAAAATTTATTTAATATAAATTATTCATGGTGTGATAGCAAAGATCCAATACGCGATAATACGATAATCGAAACATTACGAGACTTTTTGCAATTTAAACAGGATATCAATCTCAGTCATATATCGGCACCAAGAACATGAATTGATTTGGAAGATTTCATATTGGACACCAACTCATATTTAAGATACAAGAAATAACACCATGAATTCACAAGGAGACACTAACATTCAAAAATTACATGATGTGATAACTTAAACTTCTATGATGTGATAACTTAAACTTCTATGACTAACCTCAAAAATTTTCATCATGTGGTCATTGAAACTTCTAAGATTATCCTTTTGAGCCTCCTGGATGGCTGAGACCATCGCCATTTCATGAACCTGAGGAGAATATTAACCACTGAACATGATCAGCGAGACCTTTATGAATTTTTTTTTTTTTTAAATGAACAAAATATAATGATAAAAAAAAGAGAAACAAGTGAGACCTTTATAAATATCATTAAAATTAGGTTTACACTTGGCGGAATATTTACAAATGATTGAATTAACATCAATACATTAGCTTATACTAATGAAATTAAAATTATGAGAAAGTGTTATAAGGAATCTTAAGAAATAATAATTAAATTAACCTCAACTCATGAGTTTAAGCTTTTGAATTAGTGACAATTTAACAAAAAGCTCTACGACTACAGGGCTCTTAATGTACATAAAAGTAGGGAGTGTGAACAGCTCTAACCTCATATCTCCAAGCAAACAGAGAGAAGTTGACCAAAAATTAGTTTTTTCAAACAAGAATAAGTGTTTCTCCATGACCACCCTTTCAAATAAAGTGAATTATGAACTTAATCTGACTACACTTCGGTTGTAATCATTTTCTTCAAAAGGAAAGTGCTTTTTTTAACAAAAGAAACCCTAAGTGACAGTACACCAAAGGAAAACTAAAAAAAAAACTGACTACTTGAATATTGTTGTAAACCTAAAAGCAATTTCAAGTTTCTTTACAAGGTTAAATATAGGACGCAAAGCCACAAAGACCAAACTTATATAAGATAATCCAAGGGCAAAAGTTACATAAATTAAACTTCTGCAGCATGTGTAAATGCAATAATATCTAAGAAACGAGTTCATCAAATCACCAATAATTCTGACACCATTGACATTACATAGATTCAAGCTACCACAACGTCAAAGGCCAAAAAAAAGAGTGATTAGAAAATTTATAATTGATCAAACGTAAATACCTGCTGCAAATACTCTTCTACACTTGATGCCTCAGCAGGAAACACGTCCTCAAATGTTGTCTTATGTGAACAAATAAAATAAAATTACAAGAAAAGTTAAAGAACAAACACAGGCATAAAAATGTTCTGAAATTCAAAAAATTAAGTTCCGATGTGTCAAGCTTAAAAAAGAAAATAGAATTAAATATATCTTTCCTTCTCTCTCATAGAATCGAATGGAGTCGCAAAAGTGAAACGCCTTACCAAAGCAAGTGAGACACAGACTTTGAAAGGAGAAAATTCAGACCATTACCCTTAGTCATATTCTAAAATAAAAATTATTTAATACTCGGCAGTGAGCATTTGCATCAGTCCATTTAAAATAAATTGGTATGAGACTTTATTTAAGCATGAGAAATTCTCATATACAGTGGATGTATTCAAAAACAATAAACCATGAACTAAAGCAAACCAGAAGCTAAAAATGAGTTTCACCTCTAACTCAAAAGACTTCAAATCTCTTGCCAGCTGTTCCGCATTTATTCCCTCCCTTGCAAGTAGCCTGTAGTCACCCTAATATTAGCAGACTCATATTACAAACGCAAAACAGATATTTTACTCCCAGGAGAAATAGTTGCTTATTTCGGCAAGCAAGAGATCATAGCACAAAAAATATAACTTGGAACATAAATTGCAAGTCATGTTAAAAATGTGAAGAAATGAAAATAAAATAGCTGTATAGAAATCATAATTTGGGTTGCAACAACAGAACCTTGTGGCAGCAATAGATTGTGTGGGCGCTTCGGTTCTCAGAGATTTTGCCTTGAGCTTCTTAGATAATGCTTCTAACTGATCTAAATTTCTCTGTAAGAACATGTATAATGAATGAACCACAAATCAAGATAGAACAAAAATCATGGAAAAAATATATTTGACTCAATTTTTTATAGTATTTCCTATCCTTTTTCAGTAGTAAGCTCTGGCAGAGTAATAAACCTTAAAACATTTTTTCTCCGCAAAATAATCATTTATTGGCATTCAATAACGATTAATTTTGTTCATTGACAAGTAATAACGATGAGTATAACTTCAGCAGTAACAAACAGATAACTAATTGCGGTTGACAATATAAAGAAATATTCTCGTTCACCGCGATAAAGTGAAAAGTCATTTATACATAGAGCTATCTTAAGCGATAACAAAAAGAAGTTCATGAACTCTAAACTGATTCCAACTTCGGAAAAAAGAATCGGAGAGCATGCAAGAAACCAAGGCCATTAACAACAACAACCTCAACTTTCAAGAGCAATTTCCCTTCCATACAACAATTTTGCAACATTTCAAGGAAACCAAACTACAAAGGTGGAAAGAGCATAGATGAACCTGAAGCGGAGGAAACTGAGCAGAAGGAGCAGCTTGTTCAAGAAGCTTAGTGGAAGAATGGAGCAGATCAGTCCAGCTACTCATGTGTGGCTCGCCCGCCATAGCTTTCAGTGAAGCCAGTCTACCTTCGGAGGGAAAGGGTTCGGTTGAGGTTTTATGCAAAATTCCTAAAACTTAAAAAACGGTAACTTGACCCGAGAGCAATTTGGGTCCGGCCCAACAAATCCCAAAAGCCCAAGTTTCAAAGCCCCGAGCTTGATTAAGTTTTCTATAATATAAATGGAATATTAACTCTCTTTATTATTAGAGGAATAATATTCCTTTTAAAATTTTAAATATTTTTCTCTCGTTCATTTTTAATTTATAAGTAATATTACTCTCTTATAATTAATATAATTAATATAATAAATTAATATTATAATTTATTATATTAGTTGCATCAATTATTGTTTAACACGTCATATTATGATAGCCTAATATGGTACCCTTCTCGTTTTCAACTTTATTACGTGACATGTTACTTAATTTTGATAGCGATAGTTTTAAAGTCTCAATAAGAAAAATACAAACAATAATAAAATGGTCTTTCTAATAAATAATTGTTTCAAATCAATGTGGTTGTTTTTGGACCAATTATTCAATTAATACAAATCATTCTTCATCCTATTTCACAATTATTTTTATATTATTATACTTGCATTCATCTACAACTTAAATGTGCAATCTGATCAAATCATTAACACATCTAAGTTGTTTTTAAGCAAAATTGTAACGACACTCCGGCTCACTCAGATTAGGCCGTGCGGTGCCTCCGACTCACCCGGATCAGATCCCACCAGGTGGCTTCAGTCTAACGACATCACGTATACTTATAATCTTCTCCCCCCTAGTTGAGGAGGAGGGTCGTTACAAAAATAATGAGCTGACGTCTATAACTATAGTAACGAACTGAGTTGATTGACAATTCTAGATGAACACCAAAACTTAGCGAGTCATCATCTCATTTGACGTTGCTAGTTCTTTGGATTGTTTTATAAAATTGGTCAATATTATTTTATTATTTCATTTTTGATTATCACAGCCCAATAAAATTGACCCAAAAAAGAATAAAAACTGTATTTTGGTCATTGAGGTTCATCCGAACTCGAATGAAACTTCTGGGTTTGAAGTGGTTCAAGCTTAATTTACATAATTTTTTTTTATTTGAACAATAGTAGTTTATTTTTAGAAGTTTTCCAAACGTGTTCCACGAAAGAAGGCATTAGTAAAAATCAACCCTGGAGGAACAGAGCTCGATGGCTGTCACATCTTCGTATCAAAGTCCTATGCATGTAACGTATTTTCAAAGCATCCCAGAATGTTCTTTCTTTTTGGTTCAATCTTAGAATTTTATTGACATTTCTAATTTATATTATAGTATTTAAATTAAATTGTTTTACTCGTTAATTAAACCGTAAATTATTCTCTCGTTTTGTTTCAAGTAATCTAATTAAAAACTCGAGAGTGAAGAATTTTGAGAGATGATGTGTTACGCGACGTGCCACGTCATAATATACATCGTTTCTTAAGTTAAATAAAATTGGATTTTATCGTTAATTATCATTTTTATATTCGTTTTAAAACAAAAATACGAGATTAACGAATAATTGATTATTATTGTATTGCGGATAACGCCATTGACTAATGGCGTCTTCGTCTTTTAAGCACTACTAATGGATTAAACTTCAATATTTTTGATGTTGATTACTTCTATATATTTAAAACTAAATAAATCATGGTTTTACACGTGTTAAAATATGATTGGTTATTTGGAGGAATAAACGCGGTGTACGTAGAAATGGTACTTTGAATTTACGAGTTGTTCAAGGAAGATTTGAGTTGACAGTCGGAGCTGGATATGACTTCCTCCCCTTGCTGCTTATTCTAAGCTTCTGTTGCCGATTTTCTGCCGGAGATTCGTCGAGGAAGAAGAAGAAAGCGAAGGAAAATATATTTATTCTCCTGATCATACTGAAGAGTTCTAATTTGAATTTTCCAGCCACCATCTAGAAGTCATTAGGTGGCATTTTTTTTTCAATGTTTGGTGGCAGCCATTGGAGACTTCTCAAATGGCTGCCCTCTCATGTTCCCATTTGGTTTGTCTAAAACCGTGTGCTGAAGAACCTCTATAAATAGAGGTGTCAGCTTATTGTTTAGATTATCATCTTCCAAGTAGAGAAGTGAGTTGTTTGAGAGTTTTTTTTGTTCATTTGAAATTGAATTAGATTTTTCTCTCAAATAAATTTTTTTTCGATTCTGTGAAACCCCAACAAGTGGTATCAGAGCCTGGTTAGAGGTATTAGCCATCGAAGGAGAGCTCTTTTGTGAAAAATTCGATTTCGTGAAAGTGTCTGAAATCTTGTTTTGATTATACCTCGACGTAGCTCTCGTTCCCACGAGTCTACCGGTATTTTCAGATTGAAAATCGGACATCAAACGAATTTTCTGTGATTTTTCAAAAGTTATTTACGAAGAAGATGATGAATAGTGCCCGCCACGTCAGCGCCTAGTCAGAGCCACGTCAGCGCCTAGTCAGAGCGCCTAGTCAGAGCCACATCAGTGCCACGTCATCAGCACTATTCACTTTCTGAAAATTGCATTTTGGTCCTTATACTTTCTGCTTGTTTCAAAATGGTCTTTTATCTTTCCTAAAGTACAGAATGGCCCCTGAACTTTTGGTAATGACTTAGAGACCCCTGAACTATCAGAAAGTTATATAGTGATCCCAAAATTTTCAGCAATAGAATTTCTTACCCCGAAGTGCCTATTCCACCATTTTCGGCCGTTCCGGACACAACGGTGTGCTCCGTTTTACGAGATTCAGCTCCTATTTTAATAAATAAATATTGAAAGATGACCACAGAAGAGTCAACATCATATTCTGGAGCTATGATTATGCTCACGGCAACCAACTACACGTTGTGGAAACCTCGGATGGAAGATCTCCTCAGCTGTAAAGATTTGTTCGATCCCGTAGAATTGAAGGTGAAATCCTGATCCAACTAAAGCGTCAGAGTGGAGGAAATTAAACCGGAAATCTATTGGTCAAATCCGACAATGGATTGATCATAGTGTCTTCCACCATGTTGCACAGGAGACAGACGCATATGCTCTCTGGAAGAAGCTGGAGGACATGTACCAGGCCAAGACCGCTCGGAATAAAGCTCTTGGTTGATGAGGCGGTTAGTCAATATGAAGTTCAAAAGTGGAACTTCTGTTGCCGAGCATACCAGTGAGTACCAGAGTCTGGTAAATCAATTATCGTCTGTAGAGATGCCGCTTGGAGATGAGATGCAGGCACTCCTACTTCTCAGTTCACTTCCTGATAGCTGGGAAACCCTTGTAGTTTCTCTCAGCAACTCGGCTCCAGATGGCAAACTTACCATGTCCATGGTTAAGGATGCCCTGTTCAACGAGGAGGGCCAGGAGAAAGGATATGGGCACAGACCAAACTCATGCCCTTGTCACAGAGCCCCGAGGAAGACAACAAGAGAAACAACAAAGGGGTAAAGGCAAATGGAGGCAGAAGCAAGAGCAGAGGCAGATCCACCGATGGCAGAAAACCTTCGTACAAATGTCATCACTGTGGAATAGAGGGTCATATGAAGAAGAATTGCTACAAATGGCTAGAGGAGCAAGGCCAGAGCAGTTCCCAGTCGAAGAACAAGGTGGAGAAACGCTAGTCATCATTCCTGGAGATGTAGCGTTCTGTTCGACCCATAATGAGACATGCCTTCACGTTTCAAAAGAAGACACAGAATGGGTGGTAGATACTGCAGCTTCTTACCACGTGACTCCGCACAAGGAATACTTCACTACATACAAAGCTGGTGACTTTGGAGCAGTGAAGATGGGAAATTCCAGTTCCTCTGGGATTGTAGGAATTGGAGATATCCAAATAAAGACAAGTGTTGGAAGTACAATCACTTTGAAGGATGTCCGACATGTGCCAGATCTTCGGCTCAATCTTCTTTCTGGAATAGCCCTTGACAAACAGGGCTATGATAATCATTTCAGCAATGGCACATGGAAGATGTCAAAGGGTGCTTTGATCGTTGCTCGAGGACATATTTGTGGCACGCTGTACAAGACTCATGTGAAGATATGTACAGACAGCCTCAACGTAGCAGAGAAGGAAGGTTCTCAAAATTTGTGGCACCAGAGACTCGGCCACATGAGTGAGAAAGGGTTGTCTACCCTAATAAAGAAGGAGCTTATCACTGTTGAAAAAGATGCTGCGCTAGATCCTTGCAATCATTGCCTACTTGGCAAGCAGCACAGAGTCTCATTTAATTCCTCTTCCACAAGAAGATTAGAGTTACTCAATCTGGTACACTCTGACGTTTGCGGTCCCCTGGAGTTGAATCACTAGGCGGAAACAGATATTTTCTGACATTCATTGATGATGCTTCTCGAAAGGTATGGGTTTATTTTCTGAAGACGAAGGACCAAGTGTTTGAATACTTCAAAATGTTTCATGTCATGGTAGAACGTGAAACTGGGAAAAAGTTGAAGTGTCTCCGGTCAGATAATGGAGGCGAATACACTTCCAAGGTGTTCGATGCGTATTGCAAAACATACGGCATTCGACATGAGAAGACCGTCCCCTCGCACCCCTCAACACAACGGTGTAGCTGAAAGAATGAACCGGACAATCATGGAACGTGTTCGGAGTATGCTCAGTATGGCTAAGCTATCTAAGCCATTCTGGGGAGAAGCAGTCAGAGCCGCCTGTTACCTAATCAACAGATCACCATCAGTACCATTGAATTTTGAAGTTCCGGAGAAACTATGGTCGGGAAAGAATCCATCATACTCTCACTTAAGAGTATTTGGATGTTTAGCATACGCACATGTATCCAAAGAGCTCAGACAGAAGCTCGATGCAAGGACCACTCCATGCATTTTCATTGGCTATGGAGATGAAGAATTTGGATACAGACTATGGGATCCAAAGGAGAAAAAGGTGATCAGAAGCAGAGACATTGTGTTCCATGAAAGCCAGACAATAGAAGACATTGAAAAACCTACAATGTCTCAGAAGTCAAATGTTGGTGCTCTAAATTCAGATGCAGCACTAAACCCGTTCGATATAGTGACAGAATCCATACCAGAAGCAGAAGATGAGGAAGAAGGGGTTGTTGAGCAGGGGGAGCCACAACCCGCTCCGCTAGATGTTCCAGAACCATCACAAGGCCCAGATGATGGTGAATCTCCTCAGACTATCCCAGAAGTTCGTAGGTCTGAACGAGGACGGATTCCATCTAGAAGATATACAGAATCTGAGTACCTTTTGCTTACTGAAGATGGAGAACCAGAGAGTTTTCAAGAAGCAGTATCTCATAAGAATAAAGAAAAATGGTTGTTAGCAATGAAGGATGAAATGGAATCTCTACAAAAGAATCATACTTATGAGATCGTAGAACTTCCAAAGGGAAGAAGGCCCTTAGAAACAAATGGGTGTTCAAGCTGAAGAAAGATGGCTGCGGAAAAGTGGTGAAATACAAGGCACGATTGGTAGTCAAAGGATTCCAACAAAAGAAGGGAATTGACTTTGATGAGATTTTTTCACCAGTAGTCAAGATGACGTCAATCCGAGTTATACTTGGCTTGGTAGCAAGTATGAACTTGGAGCTTGAACAGATGGACGTGAAGACAGCTTTTCTTCACGGAGATTTAAAAGAAGAAATCTATATGGAGCAGCCAGAAGGTTTTGAGGTTTCAGGTGATAACCTCGTTTGCAAGCTTAAGAAAAGCTTGTACGGTCTAAAGCAGGCACCAAGGCAGTGGTACAAGAAGTTTGACTCATGCATGGCAAGTCAAGGCTATAAGAAAACTGCTGCAGATGAGTGCGTTTACATTCAGAAATTTTCAGACGGGAGTTTCGTTGCTCTTCTACTTTATGTAGACGATATTATGATCGTGGGAAAGGATGCAACGAAGATTAGTCAGTTGAAGAATGAACTCTCTAAGTCTTTTGAAATGAAGGACTTAGGACCAGCTCAACAGATTTTGGGAATGCAGATTGTTCGAGACAGAAACAACCAACGGTATGGTTATCTCAGGAGAAGTACATTGAACGTGTGCTCGAGAGGTTCAACATGAACAACGCCAAACCAGTCAGCATTCCACTTGCCAATCATTTCAAGATGAGCAAGAGTGCATGTCCTTTATCCAAGAAGAGATCGGGGAAATGTCATCAGTACCATATTCTTCAGCTGTTGGAAGTTTGATGTATGCAATGGTATGCACAAGGCCAGATATTGCTCATGCAGTGGGAAAGGTGAGTCGTTTTCTCTCCAACCCCGGGAAGCAGCATTGGGAGGCAGTAAAGTGGATTCTCAGGTATCTAAAGGGTACTACTAAATTATGTCTTTGTTACGGGGGGAGCTGATCAATATTGGAGGGCTATACGGATGCAGATATGGCCGGAGATATTGATAGTAGCAAATCTACTTCAGGATTATCTACACTTTCGCGGGGGGAGCTGTCTCATGGCAGTCACCTGCAGAAGTGTGTTGCTTTATCCACAACAGAAGCAGAGTATATTCTGTCGCTGAGCTTGGGAAAGAATGTTGTGGCTAAAGCGATATCTTCAAGAACTTAGAATCAAGCAGAAAGAGTACAGGTACATTGTGACAGTCAAAGTGCTCTCGACTTAAGCAAGAACTCCATGTACCTTCCCGTAACAAAGCATATTGATATTCGATATCATTGGATACGCGAAGTTATGGATCGACAACTGTTGAGACTAGTTAAGATTCATACGAAGGAGAATCCAGCAGATATGTGTGACCGAAGGGGAACCCTAGAAAGTTGGAAATATGCAGAGACATAGCTGGATGCTTGTTTGGAATGGGTGGAGGGGGAGGGAATTAAGATTCGAATTGCATTTTCCAGCACCATCTAGACGTCATTAGGTGGCATTTTTTTTTTTCAATGTTGGTGGCAGCCATTGGAGACTTCTCAAATGGCTGCCCTTTCATGTCCCATTTCGTTTGTCTTAAACACCGTGTGCTGAAGAACCTCTATAAATAGAGGGGGGGGTCCAGCTTATGTTTAGATTATCATCTTCCAAGTAGAGAAGTGAGTTGTTTGAGAGTTTTTTTGTTCATTTGAAATTGAATTAGATTTTTCTCTCAAATAAATTTTTTTTTCGATTCGGAAACCCCAACAAGGGGACAGAGTCCTGGTTAGAGGTATTAGCCATGAAGGAGAGCTCTTTGTGAAAAAATTCTTTGATTTCGTGAACGTGTCTGAAATCTGTTTTGATTATACCTCGACGTAGCTCTCGTTCCACGAGGTCTACCGGTATTTTCAGATTGAAAATCGGACATCAAACGAATTTTCTGTGATTTTTTCAAAAGTATTTTACGAAGAAGATGATGAATAGTGCCCGCCACGTCAGCGCCTAGTCAGAGCCACGTCAGCGCCTAGTCAGAGCGCCTAGTCAGAGCCACATCAGTGCCACGTCATCAGCACTATTCACTTTCTGAAAATTGCATTTTGGTCCTTATACTTTCTGCTTGTTTCAAAATGGTCTTTTATCTTTCCTAAAGTACAGAATGGCCCCTGAACTTTTGGTAATGACTTAGAGACCCCTGAACTATCAGAAAGTTATCTAGTGATCCCAAAATTTTCAGCAATAGAATTTTCTTACCCCGAAGTGCCTATTCCACCATTTTCGGCCGTTCCGGACACAACGGTGTGCTCCGTTTTACGAGATTCAGCTCCTATTTTAATAAATAAATATTGAAAGATGACCACAGAAGAGTCAACATCATATTCTGGAGCTATGATTATGCTCACGGCAACCAACTACACGTTGTGGAAACCTCGGATGGAAGATCTCCTCAGCTGTAAGATTTGTTCGATCCCGTAGAATTGAAAGGTGAAAATCCTGATCCAACTAAAGCGTCAGAGTGGAGGAAATTAAACCGGAAATCTATTGGTCAAATCCGACAATGGATTGATCATAGTGTCTTCCACCATGTTGCACAGGAGACAGACGCATATGCTCTCTGGAAGAAGCTGGAGGACATGTACCAGGCCAAGACCCGCTCGGAATAAAGCTCTGTTGATGAGGCGGTTAGTCAATATGAAGTTCAAAAGTGGAACTTCTGTTGCCGAGCATACCAGTGAGTACCAGAGTCTGGTAAATCAATTATCGTCTGTAGAGATGCCGCTTGGAGATGAGATGCAGGCACTCCTACTTCTCAGTTCACTTCCTGATAGCTGGGAAACCCTTGTAGTTTCTCTCAGCAACTCGGCTCCAGATGGCAAACTTACCATGTCCATGGTTAAGGATGCCCTGTTCAACGAGGAGGCCAGGAGAAAGGATATGGGCACAGACCAAACTCATTGCCCTTGTCACAGAGCCCCGAGGAAGACAACAAGAGAAACAACAAAGGGGTAAAGGCAAATGGAGAGGCAGAAGCAAGAGCAGAGGCAGATCCACCGATGGCAGAAACCCTTCGTACAAATGTCATCACTGTGGAATAGAGGGTCATATGAAGAAGAATTGCTACAAATGGCTAGAGGAGCAAGGCCAGAGCAGTTCCCAGTCGAAGAACAAGGGTGGAGAAACGCTAGTCATCATTCCTGGAGATGTAGCGTTCTGTTCGACCCATAATGAGACATGCCTTCACGTTTCAAAAGAAGACACAGAATGGGTGGTAGATACTGCAGCTTCTTACCACGTGACTCCGCACAAGGAATACTTCACTACATACAAAGCTGGTGACTTTGGAGCAGTGAAGATGGGAAATTCCAGTTCCTCTGGGATTGTAGGAATTGGAGATATCCAAATAAAGACAAGTGTTGGAAGTACAATCACTTTGAAGGATGTCCGACATGTGCCAGATCTTCGGCTCAATCTTCTTTCTGGAATAGCCTTGACAAACAGGGCTATGATAATCATTTCAGCAATGGCACATGGAAGATGTCAAAGGGTGCTTTGATCGTTGCTCGAGGACATATTTGTGGCACGCTGTACAAGACTCATGTGAAGATATGTACAGACAGCCTCAACGTAGCAGAGAAGGAAGGTTCTCAAATTTGTGGCACCAGAGACTCGGCCACATGAGTGAGAAAGGGTTGTCTACCCTAATAAAGAAGGAGCTTATCACTGTTGAAAAGATGCTGCGCTAGATCCTTGCAATCATTGCCTACTGGCAAGCAGCACAGAGTCTCATTTAATTCCTCTTCCACAAGAAGATTAGAGTTACTCAATCTGGTACACTCTGACGTTTGCGGTCCCCTGGAGGTTGAATCACTAGGCGGAAACAGATATTTTCTGACATTCATTGATGATGCTTCTCGAAAGGTATGGGTTTATTTTTGAAGACGAAGGACCAAGTGTTTGAATACTTCAAAATGTTTCATGTCATGGTAGAACGTGAAACTGGGAAAAAGTTGAAGTGTCTCCGGTCAGATAATGGAGGCGAATACACTTCAAGGTGTTCGATGCGTATTGCAAAACATACGGCATTCGACATGAGAAGACCGTCCCTCGCACCCCTCAACACAACGGTGTAGCTGAAAGAATGAACCGGACAATCATGGAACGTGTTCGGAGTATGCTCAGTATGGCTAAGCTATCTAAGCCATTCTGGGGAGAAGCAGTCAGAGCCGCCTGTTACCTAATCAACAGATCACCATCAGTACCATTGAATTTTGAAGTTCCGGAGAAACTATGGTCGGGAAAGAATCCATCATACTCTCACTTAAGAGTATTTGGATGTTTAGCATACGCACATGTATCCAAAGAGCTCAGACAGAAGCTCGATGCAAGGACCACTCCATGCATTTTCATTGGCTATGGAGATGAAGAATTTGGATACAGACTATGGGATCCAAAGGAGAAAAAGGTGATCAGAAGCAGAGACATTGTGTTCCATGAAAGCCAGACAATAGAAGACATTGAAAAACCTACAATGTCTCAGAAGTCAAATGTTGGTGCTCTAAATTCAGATGCAGCACTAAACCCGTTCGATATAGTGACAGAATCCATACCAGAAGCAGAAGATGAGGAAGAAGGGGTTGTTGAGCAGGGGGAGCCACAACCCGCTCCGCTAGATGTTCCAGAACCATCACAAGGCCCAGATGATGGTGAATCTCCTCAGACTATCCCAGAAGTTCGTAGGTCTGAACGAGGACGGATTCCATCTAGAAGATATACAGAATCTGAGTACCTTTTGCTTACTGAAGATGGAGAACCAGAGAGTTTTCAAGAAGCAGTATCTCATAAGAATAAAGAAAATGGTTGTTAGCAATGAAGGATGAAATGGAATCTCTACAAAAGAATCATACTTATGAGATCGTAGAACTTCCAAAAGGGAAGAAGGCCCTTAGAAACAAATGGGTGTTCAAGCTGAAGAAAGATGGCTGCGGAAAAGTGGTGAAATACAAGGCACGATTGGTAGTCAAAGGATTCCAACAAAAGAAGGGAATTGACTTTGATGAGATTTTTTCACCAGTAGTCAAGATGACGTCAATCCGAGTTATACTTGGCTTGGTAGCAAGTATGAACTTGGAGCTTGAACAGATGGACGTGAAGACAGCTTTTCTTCACGGAGATTTAAAAGAAGAAATCTATATGGAGCAGCCAGAAGGTTTTGAGGTTTCAGGTGATAACCTCGTTTGCAAGCTTAAGAAAAGCTTGTACGGTCTAAAGCAGGCACCAAGGCAGTGGTACAAGAAGTTTGACTCATGCATGGCAAGTCAAGGCTATAAGAAACTGCTGCAGATGAGTGCGTTTACATTCAGAAATTTTCAGACGGGAGTTTCGTTGCTCTTCTACTTTATGTAGACGATATTATGATCGTGGGAAAGGATGCAACGAAGATTAGTCAGTTGAAGAATGAACTCTCTAAGTCTTTGAAATGAAGGACTTAGGACCAGCTCAACAGATTTTGGGAATGCAGATTGTTCGAGACAGAAACAACCAACGGTTATGGTTATCTCAGGAGAAGTACATTGAACGTGTGCTCGAGAGGTTCAACATGAACAACGCCAAACCAGTCAGCATTCCACTTGCCAATCATTTCAAGATGAGCAAGAGTGCATGTCCTTTATCCAAGAAAGAGATCGGGGAAATGTCATCAGTACCATATTCTTCAGCTGTTGGAAGTTTGATGTATGCAATGGTATGCACAAGGCCAGATATTGCTCATGCAGTGGGAAAGGTGAGTCGTTTTCTCTCCAACCCCGGGAAGCAGCATTGGGAGGCAGTAAAGTGGATTCTCAGGTATCTAAAGGGTACTACTAAATTATGTCTTTGTTACGGGGGAGCTGATCCAATATTGGAGGGCTATACGGATGCAGATATGGCCGGAGATATTGATAGTAGCAAATCTACTTCAGGATATATCTACACTTTCGCGGGGGGAGCTGTCTCATGGCAGTCACGACTGCAGAAGTGTGTTGCTTTATCCACAACAGAAGCAGAGTATATTGCTGTCGCTGAAGCTGGGAAAGAAATGTTGTGGCTAAAGCGATATCTTCAAGAACTTAGAATCAAGCAGAAAGAGTACAAGGTACATTGTGACAGTCAAAGTGCTCTCGACTTAAGCAAGAACTCCATGTACCATTCCGTACAAAGCATATTGATATTCGATATCATTGGATACGCGAAGTTATGGATCGACAACTGTTGAGACTAGTTAAGATTCATACGAAGGAGAATCCAGCAGATATGTTGACGAAGGTGGTAACCCGAGAGAAGTTGGAACTATGCAGAGACATAGCTGGGATGCTTGTTTTGGATATGGCTGGAGGGGGAGAATTGAAGAGTTCTAATTTGAATTTTCCAGCCACCATCTAGAAGTCATTAGGTGGCATTTTTTTTTCAATGTTTGGTGGCAGCCATTGGAGACTTCTCAAATGGCTGCCCTCTCATGTTCCCATTTGGTTTGTCTAAAACCGTGTGCTGAAGAACCTCTATAAATAGAGGTGTCAGCTTATTGTTTAGATTATCATCTTCCAAGTAGAGAAGTGAGTTGTTTGAGAGTTTTTTTTGTTCATTTGAAATTGAATTAGATTTTTCTCTCAAATAAATTTTTTTTCGATTCTGTGAAACCCCAACACATACTGAGCCGATTGAGTTTGTTGAGGTGTTGCAATGGAGAAGTATTTGAAGGAGTTCGAGGTGGAGCCTAAGCATTCCTCCGAGGAAGTTTTGAGGAAGTGGAGGTCCGCCGTATCGGTCGTAAAAAATCCTGCGCGAAGGTTTCGGAACGTTGCGGATCTAGTCAAGCGCTCGGAGGCTGCGAAGAAAAAATTAATGATTCAGGTTTTCTTTAATTTCATTTGAATGCTAGTCTTATTTTTATTCCTACGAAGCCTGCTTTTGGATAGTTTTTAGGTTAGGATTTCCGCTTTTTATTACTTCTACTGCTCAGAGGTTAGAAAGAGGACGAGATAACTATGGAAAGAGCAAGGTTATCTTAGGAGTATTGATGGTTGATTATATTTGTGTTTCATTTCCTTATCATATCAGAATCACATAGCAAACGAAGAGATAAAAACGTCGGAATCAGTTGGATTTACATGGATTATATTGTGTTTTTTAATGCTTTCGAATTGTCCAAGCAGAGTGTGCGACTGATTTCAGGATGCTGTGTAATCAAGTCGTTTAAGCTGGATATATGATTCCGATTCGGTGTGAAAGAGAAACATCATCGGAGTTGGGGTGGTATGCTCGGAAGTTGAAGTTAGTGATTGCAGTTTCTACTTCTGGTAAATGCGCATGCGGTGCAATTTAGCCTTCTTACATGCCATTGGATTTATTATTCAGGGAACCGGATACCCTAGAAGAAAAGGTTGCCAGAGAGATAATAATAATACAATCTACTTCCTCTGGTCCCCATTCATGGTAGAAACAGTGAGGATGATAATAGAATTGCCGTGCCGGAAAAAAGGGCTAGTAAACCTCCTTAGGGGCACGTCGGAATTCTATTGACCCAACTGCGAAAGTGACGGAGGAGGTAACTTCCTGAACTTTCCGGTGAAAAATAAACCATCGTCCAACTAAAAACAGAACTTTGGGCGGCCTCTTGGTATGCTATGGCGTGCTAGGGACGACTTTATTCAATGTCCTATTGATTATGGAAAGACTCCTGGCCTCTCATCCTCCCATAGTGGCAACTGGGAACCCTCTTGGTCAAAAGTTGAGTAGTTGACCAGTTTTATATTTAGAATTTCAACAGATAAATAAAAAAACATTAACCGTGTCAGGTGTCAACCATATCGCGAGACGTTTCCACATGATATTAGATGTAGATTTTTGTTTCTATTTTTCAAAGGGGCAGTTTCCATTTACGTGGATGCTGAAACAAAAAAGAAAACTCTCTAAGAAAAACCCTAGTTTTTCAAAGAAATTTCAATAATGCAAAAAATCCTTTATTTCGAGTTTCATCCAAAGTAAATAACTGACTATTAAAGAAATTCTAATAAAATTAAATAATACAGAAAATATTAAATAAAAACTTGAACTGTCGATTTGAGAGCTGAAACGATGTAAACCCTGTGACAAGTCTTGGGCTTCTGCGAGAGCTTCGATTTGATATCTTTTAATAACGATTATGATACTCGTAGCAAAAGTTATGACCCTTTTGAAATTGAAGAGGTCACTAATTTTCATAATTCTCTCCCACCATAGAAAAAGTTGACCTCGAGTTTTTTGGATACCTTAATCTGTTGTCTGTAAATAATGAAAAGATATCTGCCACATTAAATGTCTTGGATATGCCCATACTGTTTGGCAACCCAATGACGTAAGCATTATTGTTGATTTTCTTCCCTAACTGATATGGGTCATATCTCTTAGGTTGTAACTTGTTGTATTTGTTGATTGTGAATCGTTCTTTGCGAAGAAATACCATCACTTGATCTTCTACAGCAAATATCTTCTGACGTCGATGTTTATCCATTGCTGCCTTATATTTAGCATTGGACTCCTCAATTTCATGATCTATTTGGGTAATAGTAAATAAAGATCACCCCTCTACTTTAGAAGTTTTAGGACGATTTTTTGCTTTTAGAGGAAATAATGTGAACTTCATCCTGTCATTTTTCAATTTATAGATGTTCTCCCTGCCTGCGTGTTGAGCGTCCACGTCAAACTGCCACGGTCTACCAAACAGAAGGTGACATGCATCCATATCCATGATATCACAGTATACTTCATCCGTATATTTACCGATCGAAAATGGTACCTTGCATCGTTATTTCACTTGAATCTTCTCGCCTGCCTTGATCCATCCAATCGAGTACGGGGTAGGGTGCTTCTCAACTGGTAATTATAAAATGTCTACAGCTTCTCTGTCGATAATATTCTCGCAATTACCACTATCGATGATCAAATCAAAGAGTCGATCATTAATAGTACATCTGGTGCGAAATAATTGATGTCTCTGGGAGCAATCTTCGTGCTTAGTAGTGAACGTCAATTTTCGAATCATTAATGTCTCCTCTTCCCTATTTCCATCTCCCTCCTCAAACGCCTCCTTGTCGCCATCGGGTTCACAACAAATTTTTTGCTCATGTTCATCTCTATCAACAATGTTGACTGTCCTCCGATTCGGACACTCGTTTGACCGATGACCAAGCTGATTGCATCGGAAACATTTGCCAGGGATAGGTCTCGCATAGGGGTTGGTTGATATTGGCACTTCTTTACTTTCGGCTACTACTCGCTTCTCAACTGATTTATCTTCTCTCCGTTCTAATCGACTTGGGATATTAGAAATTGATCTTTCTTTCTCTGCATTATTCCTCTGAAAATCTTCGTTCCCGTAGGTACGCCTGTTCGAATCAAATCTACTACTGTTGCCCTGTTTCTCTTGGATCATCAGTTCAGCTTTTATCGCCATATTCTTCGCTTCATTCAGATTTCGTAAAAAGTGAACCCCAATTTTGTCTCTAATATGGGGTTTCAACCCATCCAAGTATCGAGCTACCTGTTGTCCTTCACTTTCTCGTAGGTCATTTCTCTCTCATAATCTCATAAATTTAATTGTATAATCATACACAATTCTTAGACCTTGATGGCAACGCTGATACTGTTGGAAGAGGATTTGCTCATAGTCAGGAGGTAAGAAATATGCCGGTAATAATTGCTTCATCCGACCCTAGGTTCTAACAGGTTGCTTGCCTTCCCGATAGCACCTGTTATATGGTCTCTCCCACCATGAGGAAGCTCCGCCTTTCAATCTACATGCCACCAATTTTTTTTTTTATGGAATCTCCATGTATTCGAAGAATCGATCAACCTCAGCAATCCAGTTGATGAAATCTTCGATTTTTAAGTTTCCATTGAAACTAGAGATGTCCACTTTCAGCTTAAACTCATTTTCAATAGTGTGATAGTCATGATTTGTAACGACCCCGTTTCCCAGCAAGATATTGTCCGTTCTGGGGATTGGGCCGTAGCCCAATATCCTTCCCTCACTGCTTTGTTTGGCGAGAACTTCCCAGAAGGTCACCCAACCTGGAATTGCTCTCGCCGAAGCACTCTTAACTTCGGAGTTCTTATGGGATCCGTTGCCAATCGTGCTCCAAAACGCGTCTTACTATGTTGGAAGGGTCTCTTTACATATGTTTCATTTCCACATACTTCCCCAAGCGATGTGGGATTGTGACGACCCCCTTTTTACGACCTGTCACCTTCCGATTCGCCCGCGCGGACGTACCGCCATCCGGTTTCCGATTCGTGCAACCATTGTACCCATACGTGCATATTCGGGTCATCACATGATTATTAAATCTGCCGTTACCACCGCCGAATTTGCCATAACCGCCACCAAATCTGCCATGATCGCTGCCAAATTCGCCGTTGCCGCCGCCGAATTGGCCATAACCGCCGTAGCGATTTGTTGTTGCTTCCACTTCTTCTTCATCTTTTGAATCGACCTCATAATCAAGTATTTATCGTCTTATATTAGTCGCAGGAACAAGTAGTTCATCGCGCTCGCCTTCAGCAGTCTCATTTCTGGGACGAACCCTATCGTCATCCCTGTTTATGTTGGCATTTCTCAAAACTGGGGGAAATTTTGATCGACATTTTCCCCCAAGTGTTTGAGTGCCGCCTCTTGAGCCTCTAATCCGGCTCGCAAGACTCTCACTTCCTGAACGACGTTGGGGATGTGATTGATTCTTGAACTGGCCATCGTAGGTTGAACGGAAACAAGCTCTGATACCACCTGACGCAGCAGGATGCTGAAAGAACAAGAAAAACTCTCCAAAGAGAAACCATAGTTTTCCAAAGAAACTTCAATAATGCAAAAGATCTCCAATTCCGAGTTCCATCCGAAGTAAATAACTAACGATTAAAGAAATTCTAATAAAATTAAATAATACAGAAAATATTAAATAAAAGCTTGGACATTTGATTTGAGGGCCGAAAGACAAGTCGTGAGCCTCTATTTGATATATTTTAATAACGATTCTGATATTCGTAGCAAAAGTTATGGCCCTTTGAAATTGAAAAGGTCACTAATTTTCATCGAGGAAAAAATAAGAACAACAATCGAAAGAAGTTGTAAATTGTTTATCCAATTCTTCCCTGTCAGCGTCCAGTATTATATCTACCCAACTATCTGCAGGAATCCATTTCGAGAAATGCAATTATTTGTGGTAGTTTTCCTCAGACTTTTTGTCCATGATAGTTATTATGAGCTAGAGACATGACAAGGCTTGCCTTTGTCCGACCCAACGTTCTGTTAGACCCGCCTTCGAGTCGTGACATGACATGTCAGAGACAGTTACGAGGACTCGATTTATGGTATTTTAGCTTTACGAGAGGGAGCGAGGCGAAGATTGCACGATATATTTTTTTTTATAGGTAAAAATAAGTTTACTGATAGTATGAGTACAAGGTAGTAGTTAACATCCAGATTATCCTACCCCATCAACCCAACAAAAGACTTAAAAGGTTCTATATCTCCTGCCTCATTTTAAAAGCTTACTTCTGTTCCACATACTCCAAAAAAGGCCATAAGGGTCAAGGGACAAGATTGTAAAATATATTTACCCACCTTTCACATATACTTGCCATTTCAAACTCAAAATCTCTGGTTTTTTAAAAAAAGACCAGCAACTCCCAACTGACATGGGTGCTTCCTATGAACATGACTTAGAATTACACACGAGTACCGAAGATGCTGTGTTAATTTAGTTTATGACAAACGCAGGTAAAGAACAGTTCCGAAACCTTCTGTGTTTTGTAAGTGCAAGGTGAAATAACTAGTGTATTCCAAACCAGTTTAATTATTATAAGGAATGACATATTTCCTATTATAGTGAAACTTGTTATGAGTGCTGTTTTATTTAGTTCTAGTGATGTTGATCCTCTTAGTTTTAACAAGGCATGATCAGCTGATGCATGTCTCTCATTAAGAACTTAAGAGTAGGTGCTTTCACTTCAGTTAAAACTAAGGTCCTTATGTAGTGCTATGTGTTCATCCTTGACGATTATTCTTTATGTATTTTCCTTTTTTTTTTTGCTTTGTTGATCAGGAAAAAATTCGAGTAGCACTTATTGTACAGAAAGCAGCCTTGCAGTTCATTGATGGTAAATTGTAAAGAAGTTCTGTCGAAGATTTGCCTTATCTTCTTACGCATGATGTTTTTTTAACTATTTTGTAGCGGGTGGTCAAGCTGAATACATTCTCTCAGAGGAGACTAGAGAAACGGGTTTAATATTGATCCAGATGACCTTGCATCAATTGTCCATGGCCATGATTTTAAGGGATTAGATCACATGGTGGAATTGAAGGGATTGCTAGGAAAGTCTCTGTTTCTTTGAATACAGGTGTTAATGAGCAGGATGTACCTTTACGACAGAAAATTTATGGCCTTAACCGCTATACAGAAAAACCTTCAAAACCATTTTTAAAGTTTTTTCTGGAAGCACTGCAGGACGTAACACTTATCATCCTCATGGTCTGTGCGGTAGTTTCCTTAGGCGTTGGAATTGGCACAGAAGGATTGCCAAAGGGAATGTACTGATGGAGTCGGGATCTTGTTTAGCGTTTTCTTGGTGGTCTTAGTTACCTCTATTAGCGACTACAAGCAGTCTTTGCAATTCAAAGAGCTGGATAGAGAGAAGAAAAAAATATTTGTTGATGTAAATAGAGATGGGTCAAGAAAAAAGGTCTCCATTTATGATGTGGTAGTTGGAGACATTGTTCATTTATCAATTGGAGATCAAGTACCTGCAGATGGCATTTTTATATCAGGATACTCTTTGCTTATTGATGAATCAAGCTTATCTGGAGAGACTGAACCAGTGAACATATATGAAGAGAAACCATTTCTTCTTGCAGGCACTAAAGTACAAGATGGTTCTGCGAAAATGCTGGTGACAGCCGTCGGGATGAGAACTGAATGGGGAAAGTTGATGGAAACTCTAAATGAGGTGGGAGAAGATGAGACTCCATTGCAGGTGAAGCTAAATGGTGTTGCTACGCTTATTGGAAAAATTGGTTTGGTCTTTGCTGTGCTAACGTTTTTGGTGTTGATAGTGAGGTTTCTGGTCAAAAAATACCTTCAACACACGTTGGCAGATTGGTCTTCTAGTGATGCACTTCAGCTTCTTGATTTCTTCGCTATTGCTGTGACCATAGTTGTTGTCGCAGTTCCGGAAGGATTACCGCTGGCAGTGACACTTAGTCTTGCGTTTGCGATGAAGAAATTAATGGATGAAAGAGCACTTGTGAGGCATCTCTCTGCATGTGAAACAATGGGTTCTGCTAGTAGCATTTGCACGGACAAGACTGGGACGTTGACGACTAATCATATGGTAGTAGATAAAATATGGATTTCTGGAAAATCTATTAGCATAAGACACCACGAGAGTAATGATGTTCTGGGATCAGAAATATCTGACGGCGCCATGAACATCCTTTTACAGTCCATCTTTCAAAATACAAGTTGTGAAGTGTCAAAAAATAAAGATGGGAAGAACTCCATCGTGGGAGGAACGCCAACAGAATCAGCCTTGTTAGAATTTGGCTTGTTTCTCGGTGGTGATTATGATGCCCAGCGGACAGCGTTTAAATACTTAAGATTGAGCCATTCAATTCTGTTAGGAAGAAGATGTCAGTGCTCGTGGCCCTTCCTGATGGCGGAAGACGAGCTTTTTGCAAAGGGGCATCAGAAATAATATTAAGAATGTGTGACAAGATTGTTGATGGCAATGGACCTACTGTTCCTTTACCGAAAGAACTGGTACGAACTGTGGCAGAAGCAATCAATGGTTTTGCTTCTGAAGCATTAAGAACCCTTTGTTTGGCTTTCCAAGATATAGATGGAAACTCATTTCCAGAGAGTGGCTTCACATTGGTGGCTGTTGTTGGAATCAAGGACCCTGTACGACCTGGAGTCAAGGATGCTGTCAAAACTTGTTTGGATGCTGGAATAACTGTTCGAATGGTCACGGGTGACAATATACATACAGCTAAAGCCATAGCTAAAGAATGTGGTATCCTTACACCTACTGGTTTGGCCATAGAAGGACCAGATTTTCGTAGCTTGTCTCCTGACCAGATGAGGGAAATTATCCCAAGACTCCAGGTTAATGCTTTACTGATTTGAAAAACACCTTTTATCTCAAACCTTGGGTGTTGATTGTTGCATCTTCTTTAAACTTTTTTAGTTTGGATTCAGGTCATGGCTCGATCATTGCCGTTGGACAAGTATACCTTGGTCACCAATCTGAGAAAAACATTTGGCGAGGTTGTTGCAGTGACAGGGGATGGGACAAATGATGCTCCGGCCTTGCATGAGTCAGATATTGGATTGGCTATGGGCATTGCTGGAACAGAGGTTATTTCTAACTCTTTTAAATTTGTGGTAGAGCGAATATCTGACTTGACATTTTTCCTGTTTCTCGTGACAATCTCAAATTTTGTTTCGTAGGACAATTTTTTAAGTAATTTTTTAATTTGACAATTCATCAAATCTAATACAGGTTGCCAAAGAAAATGCTGATGTTATCATAATGGATGATAATTTTTCGACTATAGTGAATGTAGCCAAATGGGGACGTTCAGTGTATATAAACATACAAAAGTTCGTGCAGTTTCAGCTAACAGTCAACATTGTTGCCCTGGTGACCAATTTTGTTTCTGCGTGCCTTTCCGGTTTGTTCATTTTAAGTTCTTACTTTTCTTGAAGGCAGTACAGTACCCTTGTGATTTTCGGTGAATGAACGAATGATGACTCGTGGAATATTCATTTTTCGTTGCTTTTAGGATCTGCTCCTCTTACTGCTGTGCAGTTGCTGTGGGTCAACTTAATCATGGACACTCTTGGTGCATTGGCACTTGCTACGGAGCCTCCTGATGATACATTAATGAAAAGACGCCCTGTAACTAAGGGTATGAGTTTCATTACCAAAGCAATGTGGAGGAACATTATTGGCCAAAGCATTTATCAACTAGCTGTTCTTTTTGTTCTTAATTTTGCTGGGAAGCGGATTCTACGGCTTGATGGCTTTGGCGCCACTGATGTTCTGAATACTTTGATTTTCAACGCATTCGTCTTTTGTCAGGTACAAATATTTTTGTGAGTTTCACGTCCAATTCTCATTTTGTTAATACTAATTAGAAAATCTCATTTTTTGATATATAGTGATGCAACTTTTCTTTTGATTTTTCCTTCCAGGTGTTTAACGAAATAAACAGTCGCAAAATAGAGAAGATCAACATCTTCCGTGGCTTGTTTAGCAGCTGGATATTTATTACTATCGTCGTTTCAACGGCTGTTTTTCAAGTGATAATTGTTGAATTTTTGGGTGATTTTGCCAGCACTGTACCACTCGGTTGGAAATTTTGGGTGCTGAGTATTGTGATTGGATTTGTTAGCATGCCGATTGCAGTAGTTTTGAAGTGCATTCCCGTTGAAAGAAATTCAACCAAGCATCATGATGGCTATGAAGCACTGCCTTCCGGTCCAGAACTGGCATGAGAGATTAGAACAGACGTCTTCCTTTTTCTCAGCAGCGCCTAGAACATAATTTCAGTCCGTGATGAAGGGTTTGGGACAAACATCTAGTCATGTACCAAAATTAGTTGTCGAACACATACTCAGATGATCAAAATATACGGTGATTGAGAACATCATGTTTTCTTGGAATTGAGGTTCTCTCATGGCCAAAAGATTGAATCTTAGCTACTGTCCAAAAATAGCATGTTTACTCTTCCAAGTGAAGTAACCGAAAAAATTTAGGTTCGAGGGGCAAAAGAATGAATTGGCATTTAGACCAAAGGAGAGAAATTGACGATATCAAAATTGGTGATGGCTTAAAATTGCTCATAACTTGTAATGTATTACTTAAAAAGCCTACAACAACAAAAACTAAAAATAAAGGGGCAAATCCACGAGATCCAATTAAGAATTACAGAATTTTCTAAGGAAATTTTTGGCATCAAAGTTATCGAGCTGCCTGAGTCTGGGAATGTTCTAGAAGCTGACTGACTAACTTGTAAGTTTGCCCTGATAATGCCTTGGTGTGGTCTATCAGCTGCTCATACCTGCAAATAAAGCATGATCTATCAGATGATATGTTGCTAAAAAAAACAGATATGCCGACAAGGACTTACTTACGTGTTACCCGTTCATTGGCTATATATTTTAACTACAAATTTAAATAAAAATATGAAACCTGTGACTTGTGAGTATCACATGATTAAGGCAATGTTAAAGTATCCCCGCATTACTCATTGAACAAAGAAAAAATAGTGTTACAAATTTAAGCATATTATACAACGGAAAGTGGAGAGGCAGAATGGTGGCAAACAATTGTTCTACTCTTTGAAAGGATCCTCCCACCGCTTTTTCCATCTTCAGCTATATTCTTCAATCCAAGTTTACATTTTAATTCTATATAAAAACTTACGGTTATACAATATATGTTGTTTGTAGGCTATATTTGAACTATTAAATTTGAACTTGAACGACCTAAATTTTGATGGAGATAGATACATACATACCAAAAATAAAAAATCACAATTTTTAAACTTGATACGAGTCATTTAAAAAAAAAATTAATGAATTAGAAGGGTCCGCCAAGACATACACATTTGGATGATTGGGTTCCATGATGACAGTTCCCGATTTTGAATCAATCCTGGCGTCGAGCTTTGAGCCTCGGATAAGATTTGCAATCCATCTCTCAGCATCCTCATAATTCAAGTTCAATTTCTCAGCAAGAACGCTAGGACAAACATACATTCATATTAATTCAAATGAAGCATGTACCACTAACTTGTGGAAAAGAAATGTTTCGTAACGAGTTTAATAAAATAAGTACGCTCTTCAAAAACAAATGGCAATCAGGAATTCTTTCTAACGGGTCATATTTCATAGTTAAAATAGACAATATCTAATATTAGATTGAATAAAAAATGTAATATACAGTGAAACCATCTTCTACATCAAATACATGACAAACCTCATTTCTATCCGCCAATGTATTTGGCAATACGTCTCAAAGATGAACAAACGTGCATTCTCTAGAAACTCATCTCTCAATGGAACAGTTGAATAGTTTCCATCTTCAACTCGTTTACCAAGAAATGGATCATTTAATATCACCTACACAAAGGATTCGAGTTACTACCAACAATGCTATATAGTTTAGCATAAACTAAGGCAATGAAACACATTAGTAGTCATTCCCTACAAAAATTTGAAAGAGAGGCAGCTGAATGGGTTGTAAAGAATCTTACTTCCTCGCACTCTTTCATTTTCTTTTGTGCGCCATCAAAATCATAATTGACATACATACAAGCTAAGAACTCTGTGATAGGGTCCTTGTACGAGCACTGGTCCGGTTGCATAACCTTTATAAAATCTTTGAACTGAGATCTTCTCCTCTTGTTTACGATGAATGCAGTGGCCAGGTAGCGTAACAGATGGGGAGCATTAGTTTGAATGGCATTTAAATACCTGTGAGGATCAAATTTATATGTTACGCAATACACAATGGTAAAGTGACCTCAGCAGGACAAGGGAGACTTTTTTGAAAGTCCAAAAGAAAAGTAAAATATAGCATTGCCCCAAAGATGAACAGAGAAAAGAGAAGGGAGGAAGTCCTTGGAGAACTGTAAGGCCAAGGAAAAACCAACTTATATCAAAACAGAAACCATTAATAGCAATAATAAATGGCTTACTTGTCTTGATAAAATAGGTCAATAATATGTGTTCTTCCATTATCATGATTAAAAAAGATGAACAGACTCCAATGCATTAGCCATATTCGGCTTTGGACCTGACTCATTGGTGATTGAAAACTCTGCAAAATGATGCACCAGTAAATAAACCGTGAACTATGTCATAATTGATATCAATTGACCACTAGATACCGCGAAAAGAACCTTTGAGTCAATAATTTCTTTCAATCGATTAAGTTCTTCCAGAGCAATGTCCCAATTCTGCATCAATATTTCTGCAGCCAGCTTTCCCCATAATGCACTCAAACTCCTTTCGCTATTTGTGCACAAGGCCCTGTACTGATACAAATAATCAGCAGCTCCAGAGTAGTTTCCACACTCGAACTGAAACTTAGCATATTGATACAGTGCCTCAATCTGGTTCGGACCGATCTGGAATATGGTAACAAAAAAATGTGGTGTCAAAAGTCAAATCTACGCTCTAGCGATTAAATCAGTATATTTTAGCTGTTAATCTGCACAAATGACGATACATAGATTTTTACCACTTAGCAGATGTTATTCTGTTAGAAATATGGAAAAGAAATCCAGTTCTCACACAACTAGGGAATCTGACATTAAAGTACAAAATTTCTACTCAAATTGTCAAAATTCAAATAAGAAAACCGTTAATTCATTTATAAACAAGCTGATTTCCTTATAATCACAAATTTAATGAAATTTTTCATCAATGATGCAAATAATAGTGCATGAAATTTGGAAAACATCCAACCTGATAACGATCATTAAGCATCTGAATATTATAATGCTTATCAGCCCTCAACTCCTGAACCGCAGAGGCATTCTGAAGAAAAGCAACAATAGGCGCCGCACCTTCTTCCAAAGCCTTAAGCCGCGCTACCACCTCAGCTCTCCTCTCCACCATATCTACAGCGATCAAATTACTCAAAACACCTAAATTACAAGTACGTGCTGAAAGAGAAAGAGAACACTCGCTAACCCTGAGGCACTTCTTCGGAATGGTAAAGCGATTTATGATAGTCCATTGCGTAGTCGACCATGTTGGTCTTATTGAGAAGCTCGATCTTAGACTTGAGGATCTGCTCATCGGGGTGAAGCTGCCGTTCCTGAAGAAATTCAAGCAGCGGGAACACGAGGTGACGATCGAGATTGGGAGCGATACGTTGGGTGAGGTCGTAGTCGGCCATTGCTGCGGAGGTCATCGTCCTCCTTCGTCGATGATAAACGCCGCACCCGTACCTCGAGCTCGTATTGAGCCCTCGATATTTGAGAAAATAATGGCCGGTTGCCCTAGTTGTAGTGTGTATAGTCGTTTGGGGGCCAGGGGCTTCTTTGCAAATTACTTAATTTTTTTTTCCTCAAATCTTTTTATATTTTTATGACGCGGCTCTAATTATGTATTTTCACATTTTCTTTTACTATATGTAATGCAATCAATTATTTTCAATATTTATAATCTACCATTAGCTAATAGAGTATTTTTTGCCATTTAAAAAACTGATTTCAGAACTAAATCGAGTAAAATCTATGTTCATGGTAAGATTTAATGTAACGTCACTCAGTGCTCTCAGTATAAAATTGTCTGTTTTAGGTCAGAGCCGGCACAAATTTCTTCTTGAAGTTAACCTAAAACATGTTTTTTCTAGGTGAAGAAGAGAATTGTACTTATAAACCTATGCATTTTTTACTTTCACAAATAATATATTATTGTGCATCATAATTAATATGAGTTGGACCCTCATACTGAGTCGTCCTAACTTTTACATGGTAGACTGTTACATTTTCATTTGTAACTTTGAAAGACCATATAATAAGTATTTATAGATTATTATCTTTTAATTTTTAAAAATAATGAAAATTAAAGGGTAAAATTAAATCAAACAGGCTAAAATTGTCTCTAGGCGTGTAAATTTGAAAAAATCGAACCTAAATCAACCTGAAATGAGTCAATACTAGAAAAAACCTAAGACCAAAATCAAAGCCGGAATCAAGCAAAAAACCAAGCGAGTTCAGTTTTGTTTTCCAAAATTTAGGAACCAATTTAACATATCGGTTGGGTTCTAATTAGGGTAGATCATGTGACTAATCTACGAAGGATACCTTAGATTATAAAAATTTATTATAATTTTTTAAGGCTGGTATTGGGCTTGATGGGCTTTCAACCTAAATAAGAAGCCCATTTCCCAATTCATGTTACGCTTGAAGCAAATAAAAAAAAAATCTTTAAACGACGCCGTTGCGTGCTATCTTCCTTTTACCCTCTTTCTCCCACCTTGACCCCCCCTCGTTTTCGCGGAGAAAACCGGGAAAAAAAAAAGGTGAAAACCCAGAGGAACACGTTAGCAAATGTCACCAATTAAGCGCACATTAGCGTGTTCCCTGCTTCCTACGCCGCCTGCGTTGGGGAGATCCTCCTTTACGCGTATCTGCCCTACCTTATCCAACGCACTTGTCTTCCTTTCCCTCTTCCTCTTCTTCAATGCCTCTGCTTCCTTATGGCTAGGGTTTAGTATTTCCTCTCGTATGATCTTTAGAGGATTTCGTCACGACCTTTTCGGTTCAGCCTCGCTGCGTCTTTTCGCCACTGTATGGACCGGAACAGGCAAGCGCAGGACGCGTTCTCGTACTCCACTCTCTTTAATCTAGAGGTTTGTTTGACCACCCCCTATCTTTCTCTCTGTATCTCTATTTTTCGTTCGGTGTGTATATAGTATTCGACGAGTGAAACGTGTGGGAGATGTAATGGCTGTTGTTGATTTTTTTTTTTTTTTGCCGTGTCAATTATGAAAAATTTACCGGATTTGAAGATGTTGATGATGTATTGGTATAGTGATTTAAGTTCGAGATGCTATTTTGGCTTTAGAATTATAATCACTATGGGTTTGATTGTTGTAGTCGTTGATGAATTTTCAACTTCCACAACCAGAAGAAGAATACGACTATTATGGGAATAGTAGTCAGGATGAGAGCAGAGGTAATCAATGTACATTGTTTCTTTTTTAAGTGGTAGATTAAAAACTCGGAGAGATAAGCCTTAATTTCTTTTCTATGTTATTGCATTATGCCCTTGCTTGCTTTGGATTAAGCTGTAGATTAAATACTCAATGATGGTGGTGCTTATTTTGTTGTTTGCGCATTGCTTGGTGTGTTTGAAACTAGGTGGCAGAGCCACAAAGTACAGTAATGGCACCATGACTGAGAAAGAGTTTGGCATGGCGAAGAAAAGAAGGCAGTCTCTTAACAGTGATGATGAGGATGACGATATTTATTTCAGAACACGAATCACGGAGGAGCACTATCGATCAATGCTTGGAGAACACATCAAGAAATACAAGCGCAGGTCGAAGGATTCATCATCAAGTCCTGCTCCAAACCCAAAGACTAACTTAGGATTGAAATCACGAAAAATGGGGATTGAGCATCTTGATGGGCTCAATGAATTAAATACCAAGAGTGAGTGGGTAAATGATATTAACTCTCAAAAGATGGGAAGCCGTCGTGAAACAGAGGTTACTGCTGAGTATGTTACCTATAGATCACTGGTTTCTTTCCATGATGAAGTATGTTATTGAGAAAATGATTTACTCTGCAGATCCTGTTGTGTTATCTTAAATTGTTTTTGTTTCCTGCAGACCCATGTACGAACCTGCATATTTGGATATTGGTGACGGAATAACTTACAATATTCCTCCAACATATGATATGCTGGCGTCATCACTAAGCTTGCCTACTGTCAAAGAAATCCAAGTCGAGGAGTTCTACTTGGAGGGTACATTGGATTTGGGTTCTTTGGCAGCAATGATGGACTGTGAAAAAAGGTTTGACCCTAGAAACAGATTAGGGATGGGGGAGCCTCAACCTCAGTATGAATCCCTTCAGGCGAGATTGAAGGTCTTGGCAGCATCTAACTCATCTCCAAAGTTCAGTCTTAAAGTATCTGACATTGCATTAAATTCCTCCATCCCAGAGGGGGCAGCTGGAAATATAAAACGATCAATTTTATCTGACAGTGGGGTCTTGCAGATTTACTATGTGAAGGTTTTGGAGAAGGGAGACACATATGAGGTTATTCAGTTTATTTCTATTATTAACAATTATTTTCTTTCCTATCGCTCCCTCTTTTCGCTTGTGGCCTAAGGGACCAAACATCATTTCTATGTCAAAATGGGGTTAGTGGTAGTACAATTTATTTGATTGTTTATCTCGCTATAGATAATTGAACGAAGCCTACCGAAGAAGCAAAGGACAAAGAGAGATCCTTCGATGATTGAGAAGGAGGAAATTGAAAAGATGGGGAAAGTTTGGGCAAACATTGTTAGAAGAGACATACCAAAGCATCATCGTAACTTTATGAATTTTCACAGAAAACAGATGATTGATGCAAAGAGGTTCTCAGAGAGTTGTCAAAGAGAGGTATGTGTGGTGCAGTTTTCTAACTCAGTTTTACATTGTCATTAACTTTATTACTCATGAATTATAGATACAGAAGTGCTATGTTTTGTACTTTTTCTTATTTTATCATGTATCAAAGTCGCGGAGTTGGTGACAGGTAAAAATGAAAGTGAGCAGAGCACTTAAGTTGATGCGAGGTGCTACAATTCGAACAAGGAAATTGGCTAGAGATATGCTTCTGTTTTGGAAGCGAGTAGATAAAGAAATGGTATCCCCTTCTCCATCCTGCTTTAAAATTTTCTTAAATATATATATGAGAGAAAGAGGCTATCTTATTCTGGTGAAATGAACCATTTAACGATGCCCTTACTCATAATAATACATATATAAGCGTGTTATACATATCTTACACAAGCTTTTGATTAGACTGAAAGATATATGCTTATATTTTTGTGTTATATTTTATATTTATGTTCTGATTGAGAACTTTCATGCATGGGGTCAATTGATAAATAATACACACCAGGTTTATTTAGTATGCATATAAGCGTCATGTCCCCAGCTCTATGCATATATGCTTCTTTATTATGTATATACTGACATATTTTATGTCAATATGTTTTTTTCACATGAGCATTATCTTACCATGTTTATACATAGACAAATTCTGTTTATGCACATAAGTTATTCTAGTGTCAGAAGTTGAACTCCTGACTTGGATTCACATTGAGAATGGGTTTTTGTTGCCTCCAATGATGTTAAAATATCCTGATTATAACTGCCCTTAAAATATCATGTTTTATGCCTTACCTATATTGTTCCAATTCACGCATCTGCGTAAAACTTGCTGCCCATAACTCTCCATATTGTTGGGTTAAACTTAAATGCTGGAAATGATTTTTGTTGCATTTATTTATGGGCTTCAACAATTAGATTATGTGGGTTGATATGCTGGAGTTCATATTTGGGTAACGAATTCATCTTTAAAATGTTTCTTAAATTAGTGTGTATAAATTAAAGTTTGTAACATCCGGTTCTTTTCTTGCAGGTTGAAGTCCGGAAAAAAGAGGAAAAAGAAGCAGCTGAAGCATTGAGGCGAGAGCAGGAAATCAGAGAAGCAAAGAGACACCAGCAAAGGCTCAATTTTCTCATACAGCAAACAGAACTTTACAGTCACTTTATGCAGAACAAGTCAAATTTGCAGCAACCCGAGACCTTTCCCTCAGAGCGTGAAGATATCAATGACCAAGAAGGGCATTTGTTAAAGGGTGAGCAAGTTGAGGATGAAGATTCTGAGGAAGCTGAACTGAAGAAGGAGGCTTTTAGAGCCGCGCAAGATGCAGTATCTAAGCAGAAAAAGTTGACAGATGCATTTGACAGTGAATGCTTGAGACTGCGTCAAGCAGGTGAAGTTGAGGCTCCACCAAATGAGGTGACAGGAGCTAATAACATAGATCTGCACAACCCGTGAGCTAATTATTTGATCTCAATATTTTTTGGGTTTCTTTTAATAGCCAAAGAGCTTGTGATTAACATTTCCCATCAGTTTGATTAACCCACCCACTTGTTTGCAGGTCCACCATGCCTGTAACTTCTACTGTTAAGACACCTGAGTTATTTAAAGGTCGCCTTAAAGAATATCAACTCAGGGGCCTTCAGTGGCTTGTCAATTGTTATGAGCAGGTAGAATGAGTGATTCTGAATGACTAATTAAATGTTTTCTTTTAGAAATTTCTAATGGCAAGCCTTTTCTTTTTTTCTTTTTTTATTGTATTGCAGGGTTTGAATGGCATTCTTGCTGATGAAATGGGTCTTGGAAAGACTATCCAGGCCATGGCTTTTTTGGCCCATTTGGCAGAGGTAATGATTAAGTTGGTCTTTTGGTGGTAATTTTTTTTCATTTGCGAATTCAATTCCAATCACTCATTCTATGCAGGAGAAGAATATATGGGGACCTTTTTTAGTTGTCGCTCCTGCATCTGTGCTAAACAACTGGGCTGAAGAAATTAGTCGGTTCTGTCCTGACTTAAAAGCTCTTCCTTATTGGGGTGGCGCTTCTGACCGTACGGTACTTCGGAAAAAGATCAACCCAAAGAATCTATATCGAAGGTAATTTTGTTTTTGTTTGAAGTTCTTCCCTTGTGAGTTGGTAATAATTGATTTTTTCATATTTTTTGTCGTCGTGGATTTGTTAATTCTTTCGGAAGAATAAGTAATAATACTATTTGGCAAATCTTAGTCGAAGTTGACTATGAATATTATTTGCGAACTTTTAAACTTCAAAGCAATCCAATTCTTATGTATTCCTTGACGTCTTGAAGGTGGAATTATTGTTCTTATATTTTATGATTATCTGATGCTTTTCAGTTTCATTTGAAGCTAATCATGTTGACAATGTAGAAAATATAGTAACACGTACTATAATTTTATAAAAAGAATGCCTATTTTTGTGATTATTGTTGTATCAGTCGATGTTGTCAACCGCCATCATTATGGTTTTTTCTTCTGTGTCTAAGAGATGTTTATTCTACATTGCCTTGATATTTAACTTTCCTCTACAGCAGAAAACAAATTTAGCTTCCTTTTGGCATTCAAATTGTGGAGTGAATCTACAGTTTTGGAGTTTCTGTAATGTTATTCATTTAGTTTCTTGATGCTCCTGTATTTGGGTTAATGTACCAGCTTCTTTTGATTTAAATCCACAAATTTGCTATTTAAGTATAGTGGACGAGCAGCCTTGATTATCTAAAGTTAGTATTTTGATGCTCCATTTTTTACTAGTTGCAGTTTGGAAAATTTATTCCTGTTACTATTTTCAGTTTAAGAAGCTTGTTGTATCTTTGACTTGTTATTTTTCTTGTGTTTTCTATTCACCTTTATTTCTAGGGATGCTGGATTTCACATCCTTATTACTAGTTATCAGCTGCTAGTAGTTGATGAGAAGTTTTTTCGCCGTGTGAAGTGGCAATACATGGTATTAGATGAAGCGCAGGCCATTAAAAGTTCAAACAGGTTATTATCCAATTTTTTTCATCGAGTCAAAACACAGCTCATCTTACTATTACTTTTTGCACGTGCACTAGTCATGGTACGACAAATTTTCCTTTTGATGGTTAATCATGGGAGTTAGGTTTAATGGCTCATTGCCTTGTTTGCACAATTAAAAAAGATTGAATCGAAAACAGTATCAGGATGATAAAATATTGTAAGACGTTTTGCATTTGAGCGAAAATTTTGTTGTGTTTATAAATTTGTCCCTGATTAAAAATACTTGCGACCTTGATTTTGATTGTGCGATTGGTGTCTCTTGAAAGTTAATGATGAAAAGGTCTCCAATAACATTGAGTTGGGAACCAAAATTATTGTTGTCAAAGTAAACTGATTTTTTTGTACAGTTTTCTACTTTTATCTTAACCTTCTGTGCTTTTCTGAGATTTCCTTGTGAGAACTCTTTCTAATGTTATCTTCCCTTTACAAAGGATCCATTATACATGCTCTCTTATGTACGACAATTACATGTCTTATCATGCCATAATTCATAAAACAATAAATGCAGAAAACAAAATGGTATATATTTTTAGGATTATAATAACTGAAAAACAAGGTCAGAGCCCATCTTTGATGAAGCACCTAATCCTTTTTTACCTGTTGGTCTTCTTTGGATTATGAAATACTAATCAACAAGAATTTTTAAAAAGAAATATAACGAGGTCAAAGATTTAGATATTATGGTTAAATGTGGACGAACAACATCATCATTGTTCCACATTATCTTCTGACTGATTAAGTTTATGTGAATGAGGAACATAGTTCCTCATTATTCCCATTACTATCTGGTTTTTGAATCATCAATGATCTAGGTTTTATTTGAATCTCAGTTTGTATTAATTCTTTTTCAGTATAAGATGGAAGACCCTACTGAGTTTTAACTGTCGGAACCGATTACTGCTTACTGGTACACCTATTCAAAACAACATGGCAGAGTTATGGGCCCTTTTACATTTCATTATGCCCACTTTGTTTGACAGCCATGAACAGTTTAATGAGTGGTTTTCAAAGGGGTGAGTGTTATTTTTAAGCTCATAGCATGAAAATTGACTTGCGCACTTGTGTAATTTATTGATCTCATATTTTCAGAATTGAGAGCCACGCAGAGCATGGTGGTACGCTAAATGAGCACCAGTTAAACAGATTGGTAAGTTTCTCATGTTATTTCAATATTAATAATATTTATTTTCAATTTACTTTGTATTGAGATCAATGGCTGTCACAATAATTTGTAAGGTCCAAAAGTGAAAAAATTAAGACACGTTTATCTGGATAATTATAGGACTTTTTTTGAGAAAGAAATAAGTTTTTTAATTTATTTGGGCAATTTCATGAAATGTTTACACATTGACATTAAAATGTTTGGTGTGGACTAGTAATTAAAGCGTCAAATTCACCTACACCATTTAAAATTTTCCATTTTTCAACTAGATGTGTATACTAATAGGAAAAGGCTGATAACACATATTTCCTTTTCAATCTTGAAAGAAGATTGTTTATTGCTCATTTGATTTATTTATTAAAATCCTAATATGGAAGAGTTACCAGGCATCGATGTGTCCTAAAGCGGGAGCGCCAAAAAGGAATGTACTTTTTTTAGAGTAACCAATATAAATTATTAAGTTAACCTTGACCCCACCTCACTGCTTACATTTTTTTAGATTAGCAGTAAGTTGTCATGCTATCAACTTTTGAGTTGAATATTTATGCTATTATTTTAATCTTATTTAAAAATTAAAAATCAAGTCCATACATGAGGGAAAATGTAAAAAAATGATGCAACTTATTAAACTAACCCCAACTCAATAATTTAAGTTTTTGGGATTGGTTGTAATTTATAACTAAAATAGACTTTTTTGACTGAAGCAAAATTGTAGCTCTATCCTACCATCTCGTAGCTATATACTTTTTAAATTCCTCAAATATCGTTATTTTCTATTGAGCCAGACAATTCATTTCACAAGTTCACAAGTTTCAGTTAGTTTTGTTTTTCTGTTATTTAATTTTGGTTGGCAATATAATTATAGTCGTTCTTGTTTGAATATATATTTTTGTTAACGCTTATTTTTTATTTTTTCTTACTCAACAGCACTCCATTTTGAAGCCTTTCATGCTGCGACGAGTTAAGAAGGATGTTGTCTCCGAGCTTACTCATAAAACAGAAGTTACTGTGCATTGTAAGTTAAGTTCTCGGCAGCAAGCTTTTTATCAAGCAATCAAGAACAAGATATCACTGGCAGAGTTGTTTGATAGCAGTCATGGACATCTTAATGAAAGAAAGATTCATAATTTAATGAACATAGTCATTCAGCTGAGAAAGGTATCTTGCCATTTTTAGTTCCTTTCCCTGAACAGTCAAGTCTTGATGTATTGCACTGATCTTATTCTGGTTAAATAAAGTTTTTTCTTTACGTGCTTGTCATGACAAGATTTCTATCTATGTATGTGGAAGGTTTGCAATCATCCTGAATTGTTCGAGAGGAATGAAGGAAGCACTTACCTCCATTTTGCGGAGATTCCTAATACACTCTTGCCTCCCCCCTTTGGAGATTTGGAGGATATACACTACTCTGGAGCTCACAATCCTATAACATTTGAGGTATCTTCTCAGTTTTTTCTATAAACAGTGCTCGTCTCTTTTTATTCCCAATAGGGAAAAAAAATTGTGTTTATTGTAGGAATCTAGTGGTTTCATTGTTAATATTATGAATTTTTCTTATTAAAAAATATGATGGTGCTTCTTCAAAGAAATTAAATGTGATTTGATTATCTTATGAAGAATAGTTAATTGCTCGAGTACAGTCTGATCAAATGTGCCTACTATTTATATCTATATAAGATAATCAAATCACATTTAATTTCTTTGTAGAAGCACGATCATATTTTTTACTAAGAAAATTTCATTATTATATATATATATATATATATATATATTGTTTTTCATTATTATCTCGACCTAATAGAAGTAGATGTTGTTTAACCCTTTGCATGTTCAGCAGTCATATTTAGACATTTGACGTGTTCATTGGCTTTTATCGTTTTCCGACAGATACCAAAACTTGTCCATCAAGAAATTCTTCAAAGCTCTGAAACACTTCACTCGGCAGTAAGATGTGGAGTCTGGAGAGATTCTTTCCAGGGATGTTTTAACGTATTCTCCCAAGAAAATGTCTATCGATCAATATTTCCTCAAGAGAGTGGCGCACATGGATTATCTGGGACTTTTAGTTTCTCTCGATTGATGGATCTGTCCCCTGCTGAGATTTCTTTTCTAGTTACTGCTTCTTTTATTGAGAGACTTTTGTTTTCTGTCATGAGATGGGACAGAAAATTCCTAGATAGAATTGTAGATTCACTCATGGAAGACATGGGGGATGATGCTGAATATAGTTATATTGACGGGGGAAAAATGAAAGTCGTCACAAGAATGTTGTTAATGCCATCAGTTTCTGAGGCAAACTCTCAAGGAAGGAAATTTGAATCATGGTGTGGCTATGCTCCATTCGAGGACCTATTTGTTCCTTTTGAGAAGAGGCTTTTATCAAATATTGGACTTCTTCACTCAGCATACACATTTATCCCAAGAACAAGAGCCCCACCTGTACGTTTTTTTTTTTTTTTGTATTTGTTAGTTGTTTATTGTTCAATGAGTTATTCTAAAGTTTGAATAAATTGTTGGTCTGATGCATATTGATATGACAATTCTATCATCAATGTTACTTAACAGATCACTGTGCACTGTTCCGATAGAAACTTCACGTATAGAATGACTGATGAATTACAAGACCCATGGGTGAAGCGGATACTTACTGGGTTTGCACGTACATCTGACTGTAATGGACCTAGAAAGCCTGCTCCTCCTCATCCTTTGATTGAAGAGATTGATTCTGAACTATCAGTGTCACAGCCTGCGCTGCAGTTGACATACAGTATATTTGGCTCTTCCCCACCAGTGCAAAGTTTCGACCCTGCAAAGTTACTTACTGTTAGTGATCTTATTACTTATGTGTTTCATTCTTATTTTTTATATATTTGTTTGGGTTAATTATTTATATTGAATTTTTTCTAGGATTCTGGGAAGCTTCAAACGCTTGATATACTATTGAAACGACTACGGTCAGAAAATCATCGTATCCTCTTGTTTGCTCAAATGACTAAGATGCTGGATATCCTTGAGGTACTCTTGATTCTTCCTCGCTCAATCAAACGAATAACTTGATGTTCAATAGACTGAATTTTTTATATATTAGCCTTCAAGTTTCAATCAGCCAACATATTTTTGGAAGCGACATTTGGCATTCAACTTCATCAATATCGCCATTTCTTTTTTCTTCCATACTTGGCCTCCACGCCAAAAATATACAAAACTAACAAATACATTATTTTAACTGCAGGATTACATGAACTATAGGAAATATAGATATCTTAGACTAGACGGATCTTCTTCCATCATGGATCGCCGAGACATGGTGAGAGACTTTCAGCTTCGGTAAGGACACCAATACAGTTTTGTTTTTTTAAGAACTTTTCTCCTGTTGGACTTTATTTTCTTTTTCTTATTCCAGTACTGATGGAAAACTATATGCAAACGAAAGTGTTGACTTGTTATTTTTCTTGTTGTAGGAATGATATCTTCGTATTTTTACTTAGTACAAGAGCTGGAGGACTGGGCATCAATTTGACAGCTGCGGACACGGTAATATTCTATGAGAGTGATTGGAACCCTACTTTGGATTTGCAAGCTATGGATAGAGCTCATCGATTGGGTCAAACAAAAGATGTAAGTGCTAGTGCTGAATTTTTCCTAATTTACTTTTTCAAGAACACTGGAAACGATTAAAATCATCTCTAGTCTAATGCTTCAAAATACCCTTTCAGGTTACTGTCTACCGGCTGATATGTAAAGAGACTTTTCAAGAACACTGGAAACGATTAAAATCATCTCTAGTCTAATGCTTCAAAATACCCTTTCAGGTTACTGTCTACCGGCTGATATGTAAAGAGACGGTGGAAGAGAAGATTCTTCAAAGAGCTAGCCAGAAAAATACTGTTCAGCAGCTTGTAATGACTGGTGGACACGTTCAGGGTGATATCTTGGTTGAAATTTTGACTGTACATGAGCTTGAGCAACTGATCCGGTTTGTGTAGAGGAAGACACCCTCTGACAAGCAAAATCCAGCTAGGTCGAGAAATCCTACGAAGACAGCAAATGGGTCATCCTCTTTGGCAGTAGATTACGAGCTGGATGATTTTCTTGATGACACCGATCAACCTCAGAGACCCATCAGACCAAAGAGACCAAAAAAGAGCATAAATGATAACCTCGAGCCAGCCATTCCTAGAATAGTTGCTGAGCAGAATCCGTTGGAGTCTACTCTTGGTTTCGCAACAGATTCAGGGCTCAGTCTGTCAGTGGAAAACAGGTAGTTGTTTTGTAAATTTCCTCCACACAGAAGAAGACTCACCCTCATTAATCATCGATAAGGTGATCATCGGATTTCCTCCAGGAAGAGGAGTTGGACAGCCAATTTTTCTCCAATTCATGGGAACATGAGAGAAACGACCTGACAAAGTATTCTATTTTAGGTTCAAAGATTTAGAAGAGAATAAGACAGTGAATGAGATAAAGCTGTCTATAGTTTTGAAAGAGTAGAAGAAGCTAGCAAGATGAAGCTGTCCAGTGTTTCCAATCACATTGTTACCAATATTGTTATACAATGGCCATCCTTAGAAGTTGTAGGCCTGTACATAATGGGGTTTACTCCCTTCAATTTATATATAATCTCTCTCTCTCTCCCTCTCCCTCCCTCCCTGATAATGCCTGTTTTTTATTTTAATTTGCATACTACTGCTGATTTGACAGATAAACGCATTTAAGTCAATCTACTGAATTTTTTTGTTCGGAATGGGTGGTTTTCAAAGTTTTTATTTTTCAAGGATTGAATTTGATGGAGATTAAGACCGTAGGAATGGTGTGTTTATAATACTGAACTGAAATGGTCATCTCTCTCTCTCTCTAGAAGATCATTTTGGAATGATTTATTGTAAGACAGACATGGATGAATCTAAGCTCAGACTAAAAATGGTGGGTATTTCAGCAAACACAGAAAACGCAACAAAAAACACTTCACGTCTCGTCTTGAAATCTTCAAATTTCCTAAAAACAACAGAGTACCCAGAAACAAGAAACTCAAGATATCAACAGATACCAGTGTAAATAAAAAAGTAGCTGAATTTCACCACCATCTGAAACTGGAGATCTTCTTCCATGGCGGTGAAAAACAAGACAACTCCACCGAAACAAATCAAACACACACGATGGGAGGCTCAAAGGGTACGCAGTTTAGAGAGAGAGTGAGAATGCAGGAGAGAGAGAGAGAGAGAGAGTGAGTGATTCAAGCTTGCAAATTCAGTGATGAATAGCGTAAAGCTACTCAACTTTGATCATTAAACTAATATATTAAACTGTAAGCTCTGTGTTTCGTCAATATTATAGTATATCATCTAGATTTATTAAATTTTATATTATATTATATAATCGGAGGACGAAGTCTTGTTAAGAACTCAATAGAATTTCACTGTGAACACTACCATCTTCCATACTGATCCAAGATTTAATGGACAATGGATTTTCATTTATTTCCACAATTCTAGCCCCTCTTGCCCAGTTTCCGTAACCTCCATAGCCAGTATGCCTCGCGTAGCACAGCCACATCGACCCGTAAGGACAGCACCAGTCTAATCCATGGTTGTGTCCAACAAATACCGCCTGCAAACATATCAATCGAATCGTTATTGATCGGTCAATTATCAGTAGTCTCAAAAGAATATAAATCTAGCAGTCGGGGGGCGACTTAGACACGCCCTCTTGGGGTCTCACCAAGCTACTCACTACAATACTTGATTTGTTAGATCTTTCCGTATTTTATTTTTGTAAGCTCGTTTGAATTATATTATTCGATCAAAAGTTTCACGTTTTTAATCCAATCTCGTTAATTGAAAATAGTGTCTGAACGAGTGAAGTAATGCGCTTACTTTGACAGAAGATCTTTCCAATAGAACATTCATGATACCGAGTTCGGCTTGTTGAGGAGCAACTCTTTCCAAGTTGATTGAACCAACACAAGTATTGTTTATGAACAATGGAGCCACATCCTCATAAGCTTTACTTGGTACGTGCCAAAATACCATCTCAGCCGCTCTATCAAAATTTAGGGTGAAACTCACAATTTCAACTCCAAATCAGAACACGAGATAGATAGTTACAACATTTTTTTTATAGCATTTTGTACCTTAAACTAGGGTTGAGTTTTGCTGATTTTTGACGAAACCATTCAACCTGAGCACTAGAGATAACTTCTGGGTACGACCCACCACCAGAATCTAAGAAGTATAGATAGATCAAGGGAGATTTTGGATCGTTTGATGAAGCTATGCTGAGGACGTAGTTTGATACGCTAGGCCAGAGCTCTCTCGGACCAGTTTTTGAGTGTGACAATGGATTTTTCTCGATCTCTTTCTTCATGAGTTGTAAACGGGATGTGCCTCGAAAGCTACATTCTTCGTCTCCTAGAAGTGGAAAGAACTAAATAAAGAAAACTAGAAACAATTCTATGTGTTTAAGAGTAATTCTAATTTCAAATTTTAATTTTGCACTCTAATCTAATTAATGAAATTAATATCTTATTTTGATTATTTATAATTTCTCTTATATATTCTACGAATTGATGAATGACACGTAAGCGATCCGTCAGAAAATAATATTAGAGCGTAGAATTAGAAGGAAAATTTAGTACTATCTTGTGCTTAATTTGAGAAAATTTAATTTGAAATTTGAATTACCCAAAAGTGATGTATAGGTGGATGGACAACGGAGCCGAGGAACTCCAGGAGGAGAGAACCACTCAAAGGGCCATTCGAACGGAGCATCATCGTGATTTCCATACACGCTAGCCCATGGAATTCCTCTTGCTTTTGTCGGTGATATTGCTTGATCCCAATACAAACTCGCATTAGCGATAGGAATGTTGTTGGCTGTAATGACATCTCCTAGGTATATTACAAAATCTGTCACACAAAATGCTTTGTCAGTAAGAGCCCAAACTATATAGCAATTCCATATTAAATATCACAAATGTATTTCATAATGTTCGTATGACACGAGAGATTCACATAGAACATCTTATTTTCTCGTAGAAATAGTCGATCAAATATCGCTTTGGCAAATTCAGTTCTAACTCGATCATTAATTTTAAAACTACGGTGCAATCAATCACTTTCATTAAAGTTGAAGCAAGTTTGAAGATCTAATACTGTTGGATAGAGCAGAAATTAATAAGAAACCGTTCCTTCAAAGACTTAAATCATTACTCTTTTCTCAGATTACTCGGACAGATTCAATTTATAAGTCAAATTCTTCTAAAATATTCAGAGTATATGATGATATATCACTACAGCTACGTCTATGGACGATTAACAGCTTCTTAGAAAGATGAAACTAAAAAAAAAATTCCAACCTTAGGAAGACAATTTCAAGCAAATTCACATTATTTTTCGTAATTGGCTCGATTAATCTACCAATGTACGTGTTTTAATGATATCCACCGGTACCCAATGATGAACTTTTTCTCAGTGATTTGATTGACGAGTATCTCTCTGTCAAAACCGCCATTTTCGACATGTTGAAGCTTTTACTTGGGGAGTGATCGAGAGGCCGAATTAAAATGTTTTTACCCATCAATAGAACTGAAAAAATAAAACATTACAAACCATGTTAGCTCTGAGCTGCACCTGGGTGTTCATGGCTAAGCACAGTAGACATAACCCTGACAGAGTTGACGTCTTGTTGAGGCCCCCAGTCCGTCCAGGCGCTCTCGCCGAAGTGCAGGTCGGCGAAGAGAGCGATCTTGAATGGCTCGCCTTGCCGAAACTGGAGGAGACTCGCCGGCGACTGTCGGCAAGCGAGGGTGATGACGGTATGGAAGAAGAACGAGACAAAAAAAAAAAAAAAAAAAAAAAAAAAAAAAAAAAAAAAAAAAAAAAAAAAAAAAAAAAAAAAAAAAAAAAAAAAAAAAAAAAAAAAAAAAAAAAAAAAAAAAAAAAAAAAAAAAAAAAAAAAAAAAAAAAAAAAAAAAAAAAAAAAAAAAAAAAAAAAAAAAAAAAAAAAAAAAAAAAAAAAAAAAAAAAAAAAAAAAAAAAAAAAAAAAAAAAAAAAAAAAAAAAAAAAAAAAAAAAAAAAAAAAAAAAAAAAAAAAAAAAAAAAAAAAAAAAAAAAAAAAAAAAAAAAAAAAAAAAAAAAAAAAAAAACTACAAATGCATAAAAAAAATACAACTAAGATATAAAAAAAAAACTACAAATGCATAAAAAAAAAACACGAAACATAAAAAAAAACTATATATATTCAATCATCTAAATTTTATTGAGTTTTTATGTATACGTGGGTGTTTTTTTTTTTTTTTTTTTTTTTTTTTTTTTTTTTTTTTTTTTTTTTTTTTTATTTATGTAAAATATCAAATAAGTCAAATTTTTAGGAATATTAAATTTAATATTAATTATTTTTAATATCTTTTAACATTTTAACTAGTACTAATTACAACAATTAGATTATTAAATATCATATTGAAATAAATTAATACATAAATTAAAAAAATGATATATTTACAATTTAAAATAAATAGAAGGACTAAAAAAAAATAGCATGGATGAACAGTGGGAATGCAAATTTGTATCATCACTATTCATGTTTGGATCAAAATGGCATTATGCCATTTATTTTGGCATCCCATTGGAGCTTGGATGATGCATCTTCTCAAATTTGAGAAAATGCATCATCCCATTGGAGATGCTCTTAGGCTAGCTATTACTTCATAAATACAATTAAATTTAAATATTTTAAATAAGTTCAAATAAGAGAAATTGCTGAGAAATAGACGAAAATGAAATAATTAATAATTAATAATTAATAAAAATATTAGCTTAAAAAGAATATTGAAGCAAGTTATTTTTTTTTTTTTTTTTTTTTTTTTTTTTTTTTTTTTTTTTTTTTTTTTTTTTTTTTTTTTTTTTTTTTTTTTTTTTTTTTTTTTTTTTTTTTTTTTTTTTTTTTTTTTTTTTTTTTTTTTTTTTTTTTTTTTTTTTTTTTTTTTTTTTTTTTTTTTTTTTTTTTTTTTTTTTTTTTTTTTTTTTTTTTTTTTTTTTTTTTTTTTTCTTGTAGTGATGATATTTAAACATTTTTACGATCATTTTGTCAGGGGTGGGCAAGATTGGACCGAGAAGCAAGAACCGGACTGGACCGAAGGTTTCGGTCTGTTCTCGATCTGGGACCTGTCCTCATAATACATTTCCCGTGGGAAATGATCCAGTCCACGGTCTAGATCTCAAATTCCTGAAAACTTGAACCATAAACTTAAATTAAAATTAGAGTAGGATGAAGATGGAGCCCTAATTTTAATTGAGGAGAAAAAATTGAGGAGACCTCGTTCAAACTTCAGTCATCCATCCTCTCGAGTCTCGCGTGCTCACAGGCCTCAACTATGCTCTCACTCCCAGCAGTCAGCTCTGCTTGGCGCTCGCCCGGTCGCCCCTCGCCCTCTGTCCCTCACTCAATCACTCTCACTCTCTCGGGCTCTTAGTCTCTCACGATCACGGACTCACAGAGACACAAAGTGTTGAAGTCGGCAGCTGGACTCAGCATCGATCGACAGGCCAGCGACACCAATTGCCGTTCAACGTCGTTTGCTGAATCGAAACTGTTCACTATTCAAGTTCAACAACTCAGCACTGTTCACCTCACCTTCGCGGCTCACTGTTTGCACTTCGCAGAAGATAAAATGATTTTATTTTTCATTCTTTCGATTAAGGGTATAAGCAAAATATGTATGTGATTTAATTGGAAAAAAAAAAAAATTATTTGTTAGAAAATAAAAATTTATAGAAATTTGCTTGCATACTGATACTGTATATGTAATTTATTGTTTTTTAATTACAAACTATATTAAGAATTATTGTGGGAGGAACGGGTCCCGATCCCGGTCCCGGTCCCGGTCCCGGTCCCTCCCACGATCGGTTTTGGGAATCAGTATAAAAATCTCAAATTTTTTGGTCCAGTCTGACCCGGACCACGCCCACCCTTACATTTTGTTGCACATTATTGTATTTCGAAATTAATTCATATTAGTCGTGGTCAACATATTTAATGTATTTTAAACCTTATGTTATAATATAATCTAATTCTAATGGTGCTTTTTCCTTTGGGCTCTGGGGGCTAACCTTGATCTGGTTTGGAGATTTTTGTTTGGGTTTTTCTTTCTCCCACTTGATTTGAAGGCTACTCTTTTGTTCTAGTGTCTCAAGTTTCCAACAGGGAGTCCTTTTGATCGGATCGGTGATGCAATGATTAAAATTTGTAAGGTTTATAAGATAAAATAAGACTCATATAACAAAAGTTCCATTTAAGTGTTACAAAAATAAATCAAATTAAATATGTCAAAAATTGAAATATGATCGGAAAAAGAAAAGCGCGGTTAAATAATAATAATGAGATTTACGTGAAAAATTATTTAAAAAAAAAACTACAAAAATAATAAAAATTTAATAAAATCAAAATCAAATTACAATAATATCACTGAGTTTTGAAATTCAAACATCAATATATAAAAAAAATTATAAAACCTAATATTGAAATATGGATTTGACTCGATCCAATTAAAATTCAGTTCACATTAAAATCTAACAAAATACGTAAAGCTTTTAACTCTATATATATACATATATATAAACATCTAAACTCGATGACAAGTGATCGTACAAACTTCACAATCATCGCCAATATCTCGGTTGTGCTTCAAAATATAATTAACTAGCACGTTAACTAATCAATTATGATAAATTAAATTAAATTATATCATGCAAATTTTTTTAACGGAACGATGTGATCGCATATCGTTTTTGTCAACAATAAGTAGAATTAAGCAACTTTTTATAGCCATAAATAAGGACTTCAAATGCATTTTTGCTTAGTATTGATAAATCTAGGTCATTAAATTCGCAATCTATGATTTATATTTAGTCAACGCACCATCAATTTTAAATAATTCACTAAATAAATGTATAACGATAAACTCTCTTATGAATCCAATTGGCAATTACAAGTCCTTAACTAGGGATAAGATAGAGTTACACCCTAAATTGTAATCGAAACCTGTACACTCAATTCCTAATTTTAATAACCGAAACTTAACGTAGTCGGTTTAAAATTAAATCGAAAATGGAGCCTCGTAATTTTTTTTTCTTATTTCATTTCATTCCCATTTGGGTTCGGTTTTGGCTCGAATTCGGCCAATAATTCTTCAAAAAACACAAAATAAATAAATAACTTCATAATTTTGTTTTGTTTGCACCAGGCCCTACTTTAGTCATTATATTATATCACTAAATAAATACAATATCATCAAATGGGTTACCTCCATGTCAATGCTCATTAATATGTCTACCTAATGACTTTAATCGAACTAGAATTAGGAAAGTAATGCTTTATCTAACAAAATTAAATCCCAAGCAATTATATATATATAAGTCTCCCTTTCTATTTATTAGTTTGACATTTCTATATAGAATCTTTAATGAACAATTATCAAAATGAATTAAGAAATATAAGAGTATTTTTAAAAAAAAAAAAAAAAAAAAATTTCTATATTTTTTAATTATAAAAAAAACTAATAATAGAATTAAGCAACTTTTTATAGCCATAAATAAGGACTTCAAATGCATTTTTGCTTAGTATTGATAAATCTAGGTCATTAAATTCGCAATCTATGATTTATATTTAGTCAACGCACCATCAATTTTAAATAATTCACTAAATAAATGTATAACGATAAACTCTCTTATGAATCCAATTGGCAATTACAAGTCCTTAACTAGGGATAAGATAGAGTTACACCCTAAATTGTAATCGAAACCTGTACACTCAATTCCTAATTTTAATAACCGAAACTTAACGTAGTCGGTTTAAATTAAATCGAAAATGGAGCCTCGTAATTTTTTTTTAACGGAACGATGTGATCGCATATCGTTTTTGTCAACAATAAGTAGAATTAAGCAACTTTTTATAGCCATAAATAAGGACTTCAAATGCATTTTTGCTTAGTATTGATAAATCTAGGTCACCAACGCCTTTGAATAGTGAAGGCTATTTCGTAACTTCATTTACATTGATCTTTTTTAACGTTAATTTTGGTTTCTATAAAACATAACATAATAAAAGCTGGTTATTACGTTTTAGCCCCCACGTCGATGACGGCTGACCCCTGCCTTAGATATTTCCACGCGCGTTGCCATCCACTTCTCAAATTATAAAAAAAATTTCTATATTTTTTAATTATAAAAAAAACTAATAATAGAAAATAATTATTCATATAATCAAAGAATTTTAATTTCTCTTTTATTTTTTTCTATTAATATTTTATTTTCGGTAATACATGTAATAGGTATAATGGTAATTAAAGGGAAAAGAAGGGGGGGAAAGTTAATAAAAATGAAGAATATAATTAAAAATAAAAAATAACAGATTTTTTTTTTTTTTTCGATCCAGAAGTCGGAAAGACGGAACTTGCCTTATAAGAAGGTTTTTGGTTAGCTTTCTTCTTTAATCAATCAAGAAACTGATTGCAGTTCCCGCGATTCCTTTTCTCAGAGTACGAATCCGCCCTTTCCGCTGCCGGTTTGATTCTCTCTGCCAAGAAATCTTCTCACCCATTCCCTATTTTGTTTCCTAAAGCTGAGGGTTTTCATTATTGGCCCTGTTCTTTAGCTTAAACCCCTTTTCTGACGCGTTAGCTACCTAACGCCTCCTGGGTTTTCTTCTTTTTGCCTTTTGTTCAGTTGGGCTTTTTATTGCTAATTATGGGTAGTTGGAGAAGACAGCTTGGTGAAATTCGTCATCAAGATTTGAAGATTACTAGATCACGGAATAGAAAGCCACCTCTTGGTGAATTCCATTTCTGAGTCTTTCTTTTTCTTGTTTCGTGTTTTACTTTTGATCTTTTGGGCTTGTTGTACGGATAATTTCTTTTAATGGGGGTTTAGCGAAGTAATCTGGCGTGGATTAGATTCTTATTTCTCTAGCAGCATTCTAATGATTGTGTGTTTGTCTCTGTAATCTGGTTTATTTGTTGTTTTTTTAGTGGTGTGTAAGAGGTTTCTTCTGAATTTGTTCGATTGTTTCGGCTTGACTATAAAGGAGTTTAAGTTTTCTATTCACTCTGTCTAGTACGATAATTATTTCTGATTATGGTAGAGCGTTCATTGAATCACTATTTTATCTGCTTCTTCATGACTGATTGTTTGTTCTTTGGTGGATGTTTTAGAGATAGGAAGGTCATTCTCAATTTTAGTTTGGAATTTTCTTTTGAGCAGGATCCTTTTCCCGAATTTTATATGTGAATTTAAAGCTTTCGATGGTCTATTTTAATCAATGTCATTGTGTTTTTTGAGAAAAATTGCTCAATTTTGACTGTGGTGGAGTGGAGTCTGGGTGCCAATCTAATTGACAACCAGTTCATTTCATTAATCTCGTTTCCAATTTGCTAAACAAATTTGAAAATATTGTAGACAAGTTTGTGGAACTTGGAATCTTGAGTTAATGATCTGGCAAGCGAGTAAATATTTGGAAGGATGGAGATTTCAATCTTAAAAATGTCTAAAAATGGAGAACAAAATGACTCGACCGGATTCTGAAATGGAGTTCTTATTTTTTTCTTCTCATAACGTTTGTTATGGTTGCATCTCATTCATGATTGTGTGTTAATGATCTGTTTTAGTAGTCGCATGACTTATTTTGATTATTAAATTTACAGTCTGATGTTTTTCTTTTTCTTTTCTTCAAGGTAATGGCTGTTTTAATGTGCCTTCATGGGAAAAGCAATTTTGCACCTCTGTAGGCTCAGTTCCGTGGCGGAAAATTTTAGATACAAAGAAGTGTATGTATCTATATGACAACGTTGTCAAGTGGGACGACTCCGCAGGCGAAGAGGCATTCCACAATGCGAAAAGAAGGTTCTGGGCGAAACTGAATGGTTTGCCGTGCAACATATCGTTGCCCGATCCTGATATCTATATTGACGAAGTGGATTGGGATTCAAATGTTGACCCTGATTTGTTTATGGACTTGGAACGGGAAACCAATCAGCCAATCTCCGGAGATGAGAATGAGATTTTGAATGGTCTTGGCATTGCCCTCGGATTGGATCAGTCGTTTTGGTGCACTGGATGGGGCGAAGCAGAAGGAGTGCAAAATGTTGTTTTGCCATCGGGAGAGGAGTATGAAAATGGAGACTCGAATTTAGATAATGTCGATAATCCACGGGAAAGAGGTTGCTCTCGGGAAGAAGAAGAATGGAATAATTGTTGGAATCAGAATGCCTATTCGGGTCGTAAGAATTGGGAGAATCAAAACAACAAATGGGGAAACAATTATCATTTGTGGGAAGATGGAGTTAGAGATGATGCTTGGAGAAGATGGGATCCGAATAGCTGGAACAAAGGCTGGGATGGAGGCTGGAGACAATTGGACTTAAATACCTGGAACCGAAGTTCAGATTGGTACAATGATTCGTCGATTAAAGATCATGGAAATGGAAATACATGGGGGATGAACAGAAGAGGAGGAAGGAAGATGGTAAATTTTTCGGATGGTCCATATCGACCCGTTAGCCACCGTGTTTATGGTAATGGGAACAGATGGAGCTAGAGCGAGATCAAGCTTTGTCAATGGTGAGAATTCTATTTTACAACTATGTGACTTGATCATATTTATTTTTATTTTTTTGCTTTTGATTCGAGAAATAGGGTTGAGAGTGAGATTGTCGGGCCGACCTTTTTGTCGTATTCTTAGCAGTTTGGCGAAGATGGAGATCCTTAGTGTGTATAGTATAGTGCTAGTATTCGAGGCTTATATACTAGTTTGACAGAAATGGAGAAAATGTGTAAAATGTTCAAGTGTTTTGAGTGTGATGTGCAAAATGAGAGCCCCTTTTTGCCTCTTTTGGCCAATCAATTGAAGAGCTTTTAAGAGGAGGTAGGAAAATTAGAGCATCTCTTTTGAAAAAAAGACCGCGAAATCTAATGTTGAGCCCACTCAACACGAACCAGGTTCGGTTCGGTTCGGTTTGGTTCGAAAGCAAATAAAAGAGTGCCGGTACTTCTAGATTATTTTAAAAATAAGTTTTCAAAATCCAAAAACCAATAAGAAGATGTTTTTTGCACACATTGTGTTTAATAATAATGTGTAATTTTATGTATATTTCATGTAGAAGTAGTAAACGAACCACCACGCCAATTAAACACGAACCGAGCCAAGCCTGGTTCGAGTTTATCGGTTAATTATAAGCAGTTTTCATCTTAATCACTAAGCTCAGATCCAAAGAGATGTCGTAACTGATGAAATTCTCAAATTTCTACAAAAGGGTAATTAAAAATATTGAACTTTAACAAGATGGAGAAAGAAACTGATAAGAATGTTCAGAGACTATCATGGGTTCGCCTAATGTTTACATGAGCTACAATTAGAGATTCAATATTTCCATTCAGGACAGAATTAAGGTCAGGCAATTGAACGCCGGTTTTTACGTCTTCCACTATTTTGTAAGGCTGGAACACGTACCTTCGAGCCTCGATTTGCCAAACGTCGAGAATGGCATCCCTGTCGATGTTACACACTTGATTAACTCCTTGTTCTCGAGCAATAACGAGTAGTTTGGCTTTCAGCCGGTTTAGAGCTTTCATCTTGTTGGCAAATTGACTTCTCTCACCTGCGAAGAATTGTGTTTTTATTTTTTAAATGATCCAGATAATCACATTCAAACCAAGAACATGTCTAACCGATCACTGATTAGTTTACCACTCGAGGGTCGGACATTGTTTTGTTGGCAAATCGTGACAAATAGAGAAAATTGAAAATCGTCGTTATAAGAAATATGTACCTGAGGACTGAATGGTAACGCCGGTAGGAATGTGTTGAATGAAAACGGTCGGTTCTTTAAGGTTTTGTTCCTCCCCTGGATTCGATGGTTCTAAGATTATCAAATCCTTCTCGTCGATGTGGATGTCGTAGTTCTTCTCAAGAAACAATGGAACCACATCTACATTGGCTGAAGCTGCCTGTTCGATTTAAAGCGCGGAGAGAAATTATGTACATATTGAAAATGCCGCGAAGATTATACGAAAATATCTGTAATTATGATCAGTTTTGTCTCCTTTTCTCATTATATTGAAATTTATTTTGTTCTATAACGAAGAAATCGACATATCCACAGTGAAGGGATTGACAGTCATATACGCATGAAACAAAATCATTGAGAATTACACGAGATCTTCGTAAAATAAAAGCAATGAACTAATCGGGAATTCGTAAAGTACCTCATTGAAGAGTGATCCATTTGCAGAATCTCTAATCATGCAGTGAACTCCCTGTTCTCCCAAGAGATAACCATAAGCAAATTCAAATTCAAACTCGATAGTTGCCGAGACGATACCGCTTCCAATCTTGGAGACACGTTTCTCAACTACCCTTCCTTCGTAGCCTTGCTTTTTCGCCCATTTCATATACATGGATAAAACTTGGTCTGCCCATATCTGAATTCGGAAAATGTTAGCTCGGAAAGATAATATAGAGATCCAATCAGGACGATCCTGTCGACTAAAGTTTCTAAGAATATTTTTTTTGTTTTCCAATCTTAGGAAATGTACAGTTTTAAGAGGATACTTCTTAAAAAGATTACACCACATAGTTCATCGTATTAAAATGAGGATACCTCGGAGTATACGCCTCCAGATCCGGCTTTAACCGTTAAAGACGCTCCCTCCAAGTCGAAAGGCCCGTTTAAAAGTTTGGACGTCTCGTATTGGTCTAAAAGCTTACATACGTCCAGAGATGCATCGTATGCTTGCTTAAAGAGCCCAACATTGACAGCATCCTTGTCAGCTAGTTGTGTGATCAGTTTTGCTTCTTCTGCCTGCAAAATCAGCATCAAAACCTTTTTTATAGGGTCGATCCAATTGGAAAAAACCAAGAAAAAATGAATGAACCTCAAAGCATTTGGAAGTGTAGGCGAGTGCAATTTAAACTCTAACGATTGAGGTAATTCATATATTAGAACTTAAATTATTTTTTTGGACAAATCGAATCTCTTTATCTTTTAGGTATAAGTAAATTTGATTATGCCGTCAATTTATTTGTTAAATCTAGTACGCGTGTACGACATATTTCATTTAGTACGATGTTTTATCTCAAATTTTAACCCATATGACAATTTCTAATTCGATTCCAAAACTCTAACGCACGATTGACAGAGTTCAAAATAGTCTAAAAGTAGATCGAAAAAGTTTAAAATCGGGTTCAAAATCGCTGGAAAGATTATAAATCGAGTTAAAACACATGATTAAATGAGAAAACATAGTATATGCCTGTTGCATTTAATAGATAAATTAACAACATGATCCAAATTACGGATAGCTAAAAGATGCATAGTTGATTTGTCTACATACGACCATTAAATTTATCCTTAAACAGTCTCGAAGTTCCGCTCTTCGACCGAAAGAGAAGAATTTACTACCTTATATTTGAGGTCTTTGAGTGCATTAACCACTTTGACACTACAAGCTAGCTTGTTAAGAATCACTTCAGACTTATGCAGGTCCTCCCACAAGTTAGAGTCTCGGATTGTTTCTTCTTGCTCAATCTGTATAGCTTCTTCGAGCTCCAGAGCTAGTGGAGCCAACATTTCGGCTCGAAGAACTGCATCTTCGACCTTCTTCCTTAGCGAAAACAAGCCTATATAGTGATAGGAAATGAACTAATGAATGTCATAACAATGTATGTCCATGGACATTATAAATCATAGCCATGTCTGTAAGCAGTTTTGTCAACCAGCTTATTTTCTTGTGCAAGAAATTGTACTCTTAGATGAGGATGATTTGGCCATGTAAGACAAGAAATTGAAAAGGGCGGAGACATTGTTCTATCGAACGGCCAAGAACAGTTCTAGAGATGATAGAAAGCAACAAGAAAACTTCAAAATCCAACAAGAATCCACTACGTTTCAGGATTGAACTCAAAACCAGCTCAAGAAGAAAAAAAAAAAATTAGAGAAAATGAGCGAATACCCAGTTGTTTGTAGACCGTCTTTTCATCGTCAACAAAATGAGAAGCTCGAATTCTGGAAAACTGATTACAGGCCCTGCCTGCTCTCAGAAAAGCTCTGCATTTCGAACAAGACGAAGGCCCAGTAACGCAAACTCTAGGCAGAAAACTGGGTTTCGCAGCCAGTTTCGCCATTCACAGAGACGATTTCAGGAGCTCTTCACCAAATGAAATGTGCCGGCAAAATCTTTGCAGGGATTCGAAATGTGGGCGTCTGAAATTTTACAGAGAGTGACTCTGTTAGGTAAAATAAAGACGTATTAAATGCACGCACTACCCCCTCGGCCCTCCATTGCCTTATCCTCGAATTCTGCAACTTTCAGACAAAGAAACTGCCACGACAGCGCAAGACAATACAGCAGCTAGTTTTCCTGTTCAAAAAGTTTACAAATATCATCTACATGAAATATCTAACAAAAAGTTAGATGCTTTTCTTCAGCAATAGGAAAAAACAAAACAATTTGTGAACAAAAATTGTATATAAACGAAAATTGTGTTCTGTTAATTTTCGTTTTGGTGGCTTAGCTAGTAAATTTTGAATCTTTTTCCGGTAGATCCCACTCCAACCCGACCATTTTAACAGAATAATCTATCGTTTATCAATCAACTTAATTATAAATAAGTTGTAAGCAGATAAATTATTTAATTATTTACAAGAATATGTTGAAAGATTTATATGTTTTTATTAATCCACTGATCCATCGGGAGCAGCCAGTCTCCTCCATTTTGCTGTTTTCTCTGCTCCATGCCATTCTCTCCCTCGCATATTCGTCTCTTCTTCTTCTACCCAGCTTAGCATCTGTCGCAATAATATAAGATAGAGCACTTCTTCACCTAGCAATGACAACGCTATTGCTGCCGGCAAGCAGGTTTTTCTTGAATGTTTCCAACAATGCTATGCAAATGAACCCGAGCGAAAGATATCGTCTTTTTCCGGGTAAATTGACAGTTTCCTATCAATTATCTCTCATTTTCCGTTCTATGGATCAAACCCACTTCCCGAAAGCACTTATTTTATCGGGAGGGAATGTGGAGGAGAGCAAATTAAACGGAAGAGATTCGATTATTTGTTTAGCTGTGAGAAACCAATCAATTGCTCAACCGAGTCAGAAAATTCAAGGGAAAATTAGAACGAGAAAACCATTATTAAGTGAGGGAAGAGATGAGGATGAAAGATTTGGAGATATATGCCCAGGTTGTGGAGTTTTTCTGCAAAATAAGGATTCAAACCTTCCTGGATATTTTCAGAAAAGAAAGGTTGAATTGAAAGAACTCTCAGAGAATGAAGAAGATGGAGAAGGAGATATTGAGGCTTTCGAGGAAGTTAATGAGGATGAAGATGAATTTACAGATGAGGATGAGCTAGGTAGTGATGATGAGTATGAAGAAAGTGATTTAGAAGAGGGTCCATTGAAAATGGATGATGAATTTAAGTGGGATTCTGATGAATGGGAAGCTAAACTGATGGAGGAAGAAAAGTTTGACCCAGAATTAGCCGGGTTTGCTCCTGCAGGACTGGGGTATGGAAACATAACAGAGGAGTCGTTGAAGAAGGCGAGAAAGAAAGTATCAAAATCGGAAAAGAAGAGGATACTCAGAGAGTCCCAGAAAGAGAAAGAAGAAGTCACAGTTTGTGCTCGATGCCATTCGTTGAGAAATTACGGTCAGGTGAAGAACCAAACTGCAGAAAATTTAATACCCGATTTCGATTTCGATCGATTGATAGTTTCCAGATTGATAAAGCCAACTGTTAATGCAAATACCACAGTTGTTGTCATGGTTGTAGATTGCGTTGATTTTGATGGATCATTTCCAAAACAGGCTGTAAAATCTCTATTCAAGGCATTAGAAGGAGCTAAAAATGATTCAAAGCACAGCAAAAATTTACCAAAGCTTGTTCTTGTCGCTACAAAGGTCGATCTCCTTCCATCGCAAATACCGCCTACTAGATTAGATAAATGGGTCCGTCATCGTGCTAAAGCCGGAGGGGCACCAAAACTGAGCGGAGTTTATTTAGTTAGTGCTCGGAAAGATTTAGGCGTGAGAAATCTCCTGTCATTCATCAAGGAATTGGCCGGTCCGCGAGGGAATGTGTGGGTTATTGGTGCTCAAAATGCAGGGAAGTCTACTTTGATTAATGCTTTTGCAAAGAAAGAAGGTGCGAGAGTTTCGAAACTTACAGAAGCTCCAATTCCTGGGACAACGCTTGGAATTTTGAGAATTGAAGGAATTTTGTCGGCCAAATCAAAGCTATACGATACTCCTGGACTCTTACACCCTTATCTAGTATCGTTGAGATTGAACAGAGAAGAACAAAAAATGGTGGAAATACGAAAAGAGCTGCAGCCTCGAACTTATCGAATGAAGGCAAGTTGTTTTTTGTAATGAATATCATTGTTTTCACATCTTTGACACATTTTTGTTCTTTGTCTTCATTCTATGGCTGATGGGAATTCTTGCATATGATAGAAATGAAACAGAAGTTTGCATCATTGAACCATTGTTTTTTTAAAAGCACAATTTTCCGAATTTTAGATTTTTCGATCGAATTTAAGTATAAAGTTTCTGTATCAGTCTTTGATTTTCTGTTGGGAACAGATAAATGGGTGAAAGCTCTTTCATGTCAGAAGTATTCATAGCTCTATTCTCTCTCGTTAAAATTTTATGATGTGTTTGATTGGTAGACAAACTCAAAGTATTGTATATTCATTATAATTGGACCCTTTGATGTATCCAGGTAGGTCAAGCCGTTCATGTGGGTGGTTTGATGAGACTCGACCTTAGTGAAGCTTCTGTCGATACAATTTATGTTACGGTTTGGGCATCACCAAATGTATCTCTCCACTTGGGGAAGATTGAAAATGCGGACGAGATAATGAGAAAACACGCCGGCATCAGGTTACAGGTATTTTGTTCAAATTCATCATAAGTGCATTTAATCCTTAATTCAACAAAAAAAAACAGTGATCATTTCTGTTCCATCTGCTTATTTTAGTGGGCATATTCAGAGCTGAAAATGTACGAAAATCTGGTCGGTGGGTGGTTGTTTATCGTCGATGATATGCTCGAAAACAAAATCTTTGTCGAACTACAAGTATATATTACTTGAAATGTAATTACAAAAGATTACTGAAAATTTGGACTGGGAATGTTGCTGCCTAATTGGTTTTTTAATGTGTAAATGGGTTATTCTTTCTGCAGCCGCCCATCGGCATAGATCGGGCCGGTGAAATGGACAGTTGGGAAGAGAGAGAGTTCAAAGTTTCAGGCTCGAGCTGGACCGTTAACAGCATCGACATAGCAGCAGCAGGTTTAGGCTGGTTGTCTTTGGGTCTGAAAGGGGAAGCAAGTGTGAGATTATGGATATATGATGGGATTGAGATATCTTTGAGGGAGCCTTTGGTTCTAGACCGTGCACCCTTCCTAGAAAGACCTGGATTTTTGCTGCCAAAAGCCATATCTAATGCTATTGCCTCTGGGTCTAAACTCGAAGCCGGAAAACCAAAAAATGTCCATGAAGAGATCATTGATTCGCTTTCGGATCTACCCGTTTGACTGAAAACCAAACACTTCCAATTTTGTTTTCGAGTAAATCTAGGCCGGCAAAGTATTATTAGAAAGATGCTGTCATACAACTTGCGCTTAACACAAAACAATCAGGCTCGAGATAAGAGTCGGGTTTTAGATCTAAAGGCGACTGCATATAAAGCAATTAGTGGATTCATTTTGGAAGATAATAGAAACTCTTTGTAGGAGGATTAGTTGTATCAATCAACAATGGTGTTTGCTTGGGCCTGTAATGTTTGAACCATTTCGTAAATCTTTTTGGCCAATTTGTGTGCATTTTTTTGCTGCCTTCGATACATGAATAAATTTCAAGTAATTCATAACTAGTCATCATTCACTCGTGATATGAACTGTAGCTAGTTTAATAACGAGCTATCTGCAATGTATTTGAATTTTCGATTACTTTAAGGAACTTATGGCCAATGATAGATTGTCATGCAATTGTAGGTCATTCACTCTAAAGAAAACTGTCATCTTATCTATTTGAAAATGTACTGCATATGTTCTACAACATTTTAGGGGAATTTTCAGTTGTATTTATCAGCGTAAAACTAAACTATAACGGAGAATGATTGACCAGGGACTATACAGAAGATACAGAATGACAACTACACATTACTTGAGCTAGGAAGCTTATTTATTGATTGACTCTTTGGTTGCTACCTCAATCCTCTTCAGCGTGGTTGTTGGATGGATCGAGGGCTGTACCTTGGACTCGGTCGCTTCGATACGGATGCCTTCTCTGCGTATTTAGCTGGTTCGGCCAAAGATTTTAGAACCCCTCTCTGGAAAGAGGCCATCAGGTCCATGTTCTTCTTCATTGCTTCAGCATTCACTGCACCTGTTATCCAAATTTCAACCCAGACTAAACATAAACACGCGACCATTGCAATCTATTGAAATTGTGGTGGCGAGTCTATACCGAAAGGAGGTTTGAGCTCAACAGCTCCAGATTGAATGAACTCTTCATACTGAGCTTCCATGCTTAAAAAATCTTCGTCAGCATCAACATCAAACGAGTCTGGTAGCAAATCAGCTAAGTTGTCAATGTCATCATCGGCGTTATCATAGAAACCATCCTTTTCCTGTTGTTGGCTGAGCCAATAGTCATGGTACCATGTAGAGTTTGTGATCAATTGCCACCATTCAGGAGAAAAATCTTCTACTTGGCGGAAAGCAGCAGGTACAAAGAGAGGAGCGTCTGGGTTCAATGTCGACCTTCGTCCAGCAACAAATGCCATCCTTTTTTAGTACTGCTAATGAATTGATAATACAGGCCTGATGCAGAAGAGTAGAAAACAATTCAAAGCTAGTAACAGTTCTTAGCAAGAAACGAGAAAGATCAAATAATAAAGTTACTTTCGGCCTAGACAACCGGATGAAAGTACAAAAAATGCATATCAGGGCTTACGCCACGGCTAATGTAATCTTAGAATATCAAAGTCAGGATGATTTGCGTGGAGAAATTCAACTATAGATTCTCTATTACCATTTAGTACATATCAGAGCATCCTCAAGGATAAAAAAACACAACAAAAATATATAATACTGTACAAAATCCTGTATAAAAAACCACAAGTCATTCGTGATCACCAACCGTTCAGCTGAACAGCGTTCTACAGATAAACTCTCAATCGAGGTAAGAATTATGGTCAAAAGCAGATCCGACAATAATTTCAAAAAATCAGTAATTAAGCTAGATTCCACCTTATTGACAATGCAATATTAGTATTTGGAGTCTGAAGATCACGAAATTTAATATTAAATAGCTTCATCATTAGAACTAAGATCTTTCAGCATTAATTGTTTTCACAAAGTATCATGAACGCAAATCACAAAAGTGAGTCCAAAGACAGTAATAGCCAACCAAATTTGTAATTTAACCAGAATCGCCGTGTCAGTCAACCTACAATGGACCGAAACAATGAGCGTCAAATAAAATAACTTTCGTCTTCAAATCTATAATCACTACATATTGCAAAAACGGTCAGATGGAATAACGCACGCATGTAACTGCGAAAAAAAACATCAAATCACTAGATCGAGATCCAATTCATAGAGAAGTTACATTCTGGTGTCGACAAAACCACAACAAACGAGAGTTCACAGAGTTTCACATCAAAATCTCCGAACATTAACTCTTCCAGAGCTTACTCCTTCATTTTTTCCATTTTGTAAGCAATCAAACATATCTTCCTACAAATGAAAGCAACAAAAGTTTCCGAAAAAATAAATCATACCTAATCCGAGAAAATATCTTCGTTCAATTCCGCCAGTCTACCTCTTAGCAAAAGTTCCGCCAAATACGTTGATGAATAGCTGGCTTTATATTGGCCAGCTTGACCGAACCTGTTTGCTTCGGAAATTCGGACCTAAGGCTCGAGTAGGCCACGTCGCGTTCTTATCGTCTTTAATATTATTATAGCACGGTCTTCACAGCGCGTGTAACGTATTGTTTAGACTAAGAAGAGGACAAAAGTGGAGCCAACAGTCGTGATGATCAAACCGAGAATCAAACGGTCAATAATAAGAGAAGATCAAGACCAGCCCGATTGGTCGGTGGGACCATCGTGATGATCAAAACGAAAATCGAACGGCGAATATTAAGAGAAGACCAATACCAGCCCATGGATCGATGAGACGACCGTGATGATCAAAACGAGAATCGAACGGTGAATAATAAGAGAAGACCAAGACCAGCCATCGGTCGGTGGGACCAAGTTAGGGGCGCCAATCCCCTGATCTGCGCGTCTTTCACGTTCTGGTGGGCCAGGTAAAAGAGCAATTATGTGAAAAGACACATTCAACCCTCTCTATCTTGTCACCAAAAAGACCACCTCGTAGTCATCGGAGGAACAGAGCTAAAAGCTTGGCTCATTAACATCTCCATTGCTCCTCGCTTTCTCATTCCTATTTCTGCACCGTCTTCCCCAAGCCTTGCAGGTATCTCTTCTGCTGCTTCTCTGCTATGGCAATATCTTAACTTTTCTATACATGAAATCGCCAAATTTCATACACATTTTATACCGTATCGATTATAAATGTATATAAGAATTGCCAAATCCACGGCTGTGGATCTTTACATTTGGATCAAGAACCGTCAAACCTTGTCAACGTACAAGGAGGGATCATGTCGATATAAGTCAGAAATTTTGGAATCTAGCAATGGGCCCATAAAGGTTTCCAACGGACATCAACTCTTTTGCTCATAGCAAATCATATCCTTGTAGATTTTGTTCGATTATTGTCTGAAATTCTTTTTTATAATAATCAAGTTTTTTGTCGCTTTACCCGTGATTAGATACGAGTAATTGAAAACATATCTCAATGTCTTGCAGAGAGAAAGACAGATATAACAGAGTTTAACAGAAAATCTAACGATGGTTAATGACGAAGTGTTAGCTGCTAAAACCTTAAAATATGAGGTGTTAATTGAAAATAGTCTTACTTTAGGGTAGATTTTGACATTTGTCCTTTATTTTATCTCATCAAATTTTATTTTGCAGCAAGGTAATATGGGCTTTAAGAAAGCCCATATAACATAAATTGAGCCTCCAATAAGCCCATATAAATACAAACCACAACACTCCTGGGGTTTAGGTTTCAGATTTAGATACGAAACGTATAAAGCAGGAAGAAGCTCTCCTCTCTTCCATCTGCCTCGGCGTTTTCCGGTCGGTCTTCTTTTCCTCGCTTGATCATAGAAGCGGTGAAGCACTTAAGGTTTCTGCAATATGGTGCATGTTTCTTTCTACAGGAACTGTGAGTGGATTCGACGCTTTCTCTCTTTCCATTGAAATATTGGAATTTCTGTGATGTACCTGTGTTAGGCTCTTAATCACCGATCATGTTATGAATTTGTCGCAGAATATGTGTTCTGGCAATGAGGATTTTAAATTGATGTAGAGTAAAACTTTCACTTAATTTTCTGTGAAGTATAAACTTTTACTTCAATCTTCATTCACTTACTTTTGGAATTCTGAATCAATGTGCCTACGACGAAAATTAATGAAAGCATAATTTCTTTCTTTTCTTTTTAAAAGTAGTTTCTGTCGAAGATCTTAGAACCTTGATGAATAAGTTAAGTTCGTTTTCCGCCTTAGGTGAATCCCAAGTCTTCATGTTACTGTAGTTTTCTTTAACTGTGTTCGGATACCTTTTTCATAACTAGTATTCTCCACAGGGATGTTATGACCGTGGAATGAACAAAATTCTACAGCCATGAAATGAAGATGAAAAGGAAGTGTAGAATTTGGTGGCCAAACCATCTGACAAGGACTGAATTTACATCTTCCAGTCTCTTGTTTGGATGGTTTATATCAAACTCATCTGCTTCCCTCGACATTGTTGTAGCTTTGGCAGGCAATGAATTCTCGAGTTCTCAATCTCAATCTCAATCTAGTATTGCGGTATGAATCATCAATTTGTTCTGATTCTATATGATTAGTTTTGCTCACTGAATCTAGAAAAAAACTTATTTGATTTTTTATCACATTTTTACATATGGATTAGTTGCTTATTTGGATAGAAGCATAAACTTGGAATAGATGTGCTTTTATTTTTGTTGTTTGAGTTTCTGGTATAGGAGTGACATAGGCTTAGTTCGTAATTATATTCTCAACAGAGAATAGGGTTACCTAGATTTTTTTCTTTTTATTTGTCTTTGTAAAAGCCTCAATTCATTACCAAGTCTTCAAAGGGGGAATGAATTATTGATGTTATCTAGTTGGTATTAAGAAGATGAGTTTCTCGTATTATTTTCACTATTTTCTGTACTTTTCTAGTAGTTTTTGAGGACTGTTAGGCAAAGTGATATCATACACTGTGGAAATGTTAGAATGCTGTGTGGTTTGCCGACTGTATTCTGCTTGGTGAGCTTGTATTGTAGACAGGTACTTTCATCCAAAGGACAATTTCATATAAACATTTTAGGGAAGTTGGACTAATCTAGGCCAATCTCATGTTTTTCCTTTTAAAGGTTAGTGTTATAAATTGACTTGTATTTAACATTTTTTTTTTTAACAGGGAATCCTATCTGAAATAAATAACAACATGCCTATAGTTCTACAGCAAAAATCTTTATTCTCCGTACTAGGCAAATGCTCCTCAGGTTTTCAAGGTAATAATCACTTGTTTTTTGTTGGAATGGAAGAAGATGATGATCAAAAATCTTCCTATTGTGATAATCCTTGTGCTCTGGGTAGTGGGAGTACTCTTCAAGACAATTATGGTAGATGGACCTGTGGTTGCTACAACCCAGATGGATTTTTGGAGCAATGTAAACAACCTCATACTGGAAGTAGTAACTGGATCGTGGTCACTGACAATTTAAATGCACCTTGTGCTACAGAAGTTCGATGGGTTCCTAAAATGCATCACATGCATTGGAATGGGCAGATAGTGTCTGATTGTGATGTCCACGTATGTAGCTATAGGGTTTTTAAAGTATGGTTTCTAGGTTTTAAATCAGTTTCTAATGGTGGGTAATTTCCTATATTTGTTTTTTTACAAAATATAGGTTATTTTTTATGACCCTTCCATGTTTGGTGACCATCATTTTTTGCTGCATATACGGAATCCATCTGTACAAAAAATATCATTGCCCAAGAAGCCAAAGTGGGTTGATGAACTGCACCAGATGCCATCACTTTTTGACTTGGTAATAGAGTTGGCTAGATATTTTTTTAGATCCCGTTAATTCTTTTAACAAGACTATAATGAAAACAGGATGATGCCATCTTAGCAATAAACTGCAGTGGCACTGCTAAAATTCTTTGTGAAAGACATCTGGAACAAAGAACATCTAGTGTTCAACATTTCACTATAGCTTGGAGGTCTTGTTCAGACCTTGATTCTTTCATTTCATTTTGTCTGTCTCAGCGATTTTTGATATGAATGACTTGGCATTTCAGGTTTCTTTCATCTATGTGGATCATTTTGGCCATGTCTCTTGCTTCAATTTCTACTTTGGTTTATATTATTTTTCAATGTCTCCGGAAGATCTTGAGTTATATATCAAATTTGTGGTTATACAAGGCATCTACAGAGTTGTTCAGGAACTCATGGATAAACATCAGAATTCGTTGTTGTCAAATTTTGTATTGGCCTATCATTCTTCAAGAACACGGACATGGGTAATATAATAGTTTCTTTGATTACTTTCCAGTTTCCACGCTTCTATCGATAGTCAAGGTTTTATGCAAGTCATCATGGTCTTAAAATGTTTTAATTTTTCGATGCTCAAGTTTTTTGCAATATATCATTTCTTTCTCTATAGAAATTTATTTATTTATTAATTTTGTTCTTGTAAGGTCTCTATCCAATGTCGAAAATGCAGAAGCAACTTCATTGCATAGGCATTCAATGTGGTCAAGTTTAGCTGTTGATATTCTGATGGGAAACATGATTGGTGTGGCATTACTATGTCATGCACAATCTGCTTCTTCGTTTGTTCTGAACTTTACTAGTGGTATAACCAATCACATTTTGCGTTCTGGTTGTGTGTGGTTGATGGGAATCCCTGCAGGTTTCAAATTAAACACCGAACTAGCTGGCTTTCTTGGTTATATTCTCTCAATGCTATCCAAATATGGTCTACACTATGGATTTTTGTGGGTTTCTTCTTTGTTTATGTCATCAAAGCTCTTGCAATATCGGGTATTCTTTTTGGAGCAACTGTACCTGCTGCTTTGATCATTGACTTGATTGGATTAGCAACCTTCCACTTGTTAACTCTTCACTGGTTAATCTCACTTTTATATTCGTCACAGATAAAAGCGTTAGCAGCCTTGTGGCGTCTTTTCAGGTAATATATTTTTTACAGTATGCCAAGGATAAGAAACTCTTGACAGTTAAAACTTAAAAAATTTGAACCATTCATTGTTTTTTAGAGGGGTCTTTATGTGATCTCATTATTATTGTGCAATTTGTTATCTCGTAATTACTTGAAGCTTTCCTTTTTGCTCATCTCCTTTGACAGTCTGCTTAATAAAAGTTATAGTTTGTTTCATATTTGTTAAGGCAAGTATTTAATTATCATCTCTCGTTTTAAGATTTATTGTTCGAAGTTCTTTTAGATTTATCCTTTTAACTTTATTTTTTCTAATTTGAGAGAAATTATTTTAGATTGAGGGTTTTTTCAGAGAATGATTCTTCATTTCTCTTCTTTGTAGTTTCTCTCTATCAATATACTTCGTTTCTTATAAAAAAAGTTATGATAAGTATTTGGAACAAATGTTTATCTGAAAAGAGTTTTCTCTAGTTTCACTTTTATTCATCAAAGAAACTAGTAATACAACTGCACTAGATTTAGAGAGTCCAGGCTCCCCTTCAAATTTCTGAAGAGCCCAATCGGTTTATGCATTAATCAATTCCCTTTTCCCCCTTTACAACTCCCTTATATTCTCATTTCCCTTACTCTATAAACGGCAATTTGACATTATTACCAACTGTTCTACAACTACTTGGCGACTATTTCATTAGCTGCCCCAGCTGCCCTCCCTCCTAATTTTCTTCTCTTATAAGAAAATTTAATAGTGAGTTTATGAAATTACCACCTATCGTGTTAAAGAGCTATGAATAGGATAATTTGTTCGTAAATTTGTTCATCTGTAAGACAGACCTTTCTTCTTCATTTGTTGTTATCTTCTGTCTCGTTTAATGAATTTTGGCCCTTATCTTTATGCCAGGTGTTTGGATTGGATTTGTGATTGAGTATTTGTTGGGATGGTTCTTTTAACAGGCAATAATTTCTCCCTTATGCTTGGTCTAAACTACAAAGGTTGAAAAAAGTGTGAAAAAATGAAATCTTGAACATAATAGTAACTTAAAAAGTTTGTAATTAGGGTGTGCCATACCCTTGACCCAGTATTTTCCTTGTGGCCACAGCTTCAATAATTTACATGGCTTTTCGTCCAAATTTTTACATTCTCGTTTCTCTCTCCGGTTATTTTCCAAATTCTTCTCACCTTTTTGTATGCTCTTCCTTCATACTTTTCCCTTTATAGTCTCGTGATATTCTTTTTGACTCTTACCATTTACAGCTACATCAGCATATATTCTTTGTAATTTAATATGAGCTGGAGTGCGGACTTCCATGTATGCCTTCAGCAAAAATTCAGATTATAGAAATTTAGTCTTTTGGTGGCAATAAAATTATTCGTTGACTGCTAAAACTTGTTGCAGGGGTCAAAAGTGGAATCCTCTTCGTCAGAGATTGGATAGCTATGATTACATTGTGACGCAACACATTGTTGGATCTCTGCTGTTTACACCACTGCTACTTCTTTTGCCCACCACTTCTGTTTTCTATATTTTCTTTACCATTATGAATGTTAGCATCACCTTCATTAATATGCTGATTGAAGTCACTATTTCTGTGATTCATGCCACACCATATATCAAGATTTTCATTTGGTTTATGAGAAAGACGAGATTTCCATCTGGGATATGGTTTGAAATTGTCACTTGTTGGGACTACCCGAATGATTCGTGTGACTCAAACTTGGCATGTATGGTTGACTTAACTTCTGCAAATAGTCATCAGGACTCGAACAGAGCAAACTTTAATGTTTTGGTTTCTTCTCTACGCAGCAACTACTTGAGCATAGGTGAAACATTGATCTATCATTTACAAGCCTTAGTGATGATTTTAGCCTTTTAGGATAGAAGTGGATTATTGATCAACAAAGTGTTTTATCCCAATCTGCATATCTACGTTGTAGGGATGGTCGATGTGTTTGGTTATGGAATTTAACAACTGAATAACGGTCAGAAAAGTGTCAGATACATCTGATTAGCATTTGAATGGCGATAAAATCCATAAACTCCATTTAAATTTACACAAAGCTATATAAATTTTAGGTTGCTGAAAGTTTCTAACTCAATATTACATTTAAGTGTAAGAAATTATCGCATTGTCGTTTGTTTCATGTCATATTATTAGAAGATTCGTAGCTACTATTTATATTTATGCTTCTTTTACGTTGGCTGTAGAATATGCTAGTTTTGAGGTAATTTACTTGTGTAATTATAATTTAGGGAAAATCATTTTACCCCACTACAAAGAGGTTTTTTCTGGAGTTTCTGTTCCAAATCTGGCTAGATCAGTTCGAGGAATCATCACTGGTCAAAGGTTCATTTGCTAGCCCTTTATTTACTTCCTGCAAATTCCAATGTTATTTATTGCTTCAAAATGATGACTTTTAACTCCTTTTACATCACTCTCTTATTTCAGTATGCCATCTGCTTTAGGGACTGGTCTTCCTTCACCTATGCCTTGGATGTCGATTCCCTGCAAGGCATACTGGTGCTTGTGTCGGGATTCGATTCTCGCATGCAGATCATGATTGCCTCGATCTTCGTTGACTTTTTCATCTCACCTGCAAAGGTTTTTCCACGCAACCTCTTCCTGCAAAGCTTCTGATTTCATTAGAATTTCTGATATAGTTTTAATTTTGGCTTGTTGAGAGCATGCTTTAGATCGATCTAAGTATTACAATTCTTTGAATGGCCAGTTGGATTTACATTCTTGGACAAATACTTAGCTTTATTCATCTAATCTAGTTACGAACTTAGCTTGTAAATGATGCATATAGTTACTTTGCTCCAGTTTATAATTAATTACAGGGCGGAAAGGTCATTTTTCATTAGTATTTTCTATGTTTGTTCGATTCAACGCTACAATTTTATAAATGGGTATTTGTAGAAGTTATTTGACTATAGATTTTCTAGAAATTTGTTAATCCCCAGGATTACCACAGCCAGTTTGTTAAACTACAATGAGCAAACCTGTCTTGGCTTGCGGTTCATGCGCTCGTATTTGTACATATGGAAGTGGTAAATCTAATGGGGCTGCAACTCCACATCCTCAAACCAGAAGCGACCCCATGGTAACACTACGTCATTTGCTTTTTTCTAAGAGTAATGCAAATTTTAATTTTACACTTTAATTTTATATTCTAATATGACATTCTTTGATTGATAATATAATAATCAGAATTTATAAATAATTAAATCAATAGATTACTTGTCCCATTCAATTAGTAATAATTAAGTACCATGTCATAACATAATATTATGGTGTAAATATAATATTTTTTTTAAGATCTGCATGTAATCACTCAAGGCAACCTTCAATCTCATGCAGAGTTCAACTTAATGTGAAGCATTTATGAAACTTTTGACATGGGAGATTATACAGTAGTTAAAGAATAATGCTAGGTGTACTTTCTTATTTTATTCTTTTAAAAAATTTACTGACGTGTCAAATATTTCTATTGATACAATTAATGTAATAAATAAATAATTTATTGTGTTAATTGTATATTATTACATTAATAATTGTATGACACGTTAGTGAATTTTTTAAGAGTGTAAAATAATAGAGTATACGTAGCATTATTCTTGGTTGAAATATTAGAAGTTTGAATTTTCAATTATGTTGGCTAAAAACTAGCATGCATGCTTAACTTCAAATTACTTCTCTTAAATTAATCCATTTATTAAGATTACAAATTAAACTAAAAAAAAAAAAGAATAGTAGTAACTGGTTCTATATTTTTTGGAAGTTAATTGCACAGAGACATTCTTCAAACAAGGCCATGAAGAAAAGTAAGAATTGAGATTATATTAAACCATGAATGTTCTTACATATACGGGGGAAAATGATATAGCAAGGTGAATGAAACATGAAGAAAATCAAAGAAAACAACCCTTGAGCCTCGATCAAGATCATTTGGCGTTGCGGTTCTTCGAGAAGTCTCTGCTTTTTCATGGGTTTTGATCCAAATCGGCTGAAGCTTTTGAAGAAAACTTGTTTGGTTTCATGGTTTTACTGTAAACTAAAACTTTGGAGTCTTCTAGATTCTCTGTGGTTTTGGATTTTGATGGAATCAAAGCTTTTCTAATGGCTTCTGGAGGAGGAGGAGGTTGACGAGGGTGAAGGAAATCTGTTGGGAAGAACTTGTATTGCATACCAGCCATGGAAGAAAATCTCTCTCTCTCTCTCTCTCGATTTAATGGGGGGGATTTCAAATGGAATGCATAACGTAAATGGCAAGTGGCAAATGAGAAAATAGACAGCACAGAAAAGGAAAGGCATGCAGCCAACTTCAACAAGGAAAACAATCCAACCCCCACGAGATTCATGACGATTTATTCTACATTTCAATTTGTTTGGGATCTTAAATTCAATAAAGAAAACAAACCAACCCCATGACTATTTATCATGCCAAGTCAACATTTGTCCTCCTTGTTAGATTGAACTTCGTAATGTTATGTTTATATCGTTGTGCATCGGTTCATGTCCATCTCATCATCAAACTTAAACCTAGACACTGGTATCTTATACAGTAAAAGTCTCACACTTATTTATTTGCATAATTAGACTTTATTTTATGATATTTAATGAAAAACAATCATTATTAAAATATTTAATCCCACGCAATTACCCAACGCTCTTCGCTATCATACTGAAAGAAACAAAAAGACGAGTAAAACCAGAACAAAATTCGAGATTACACAAAACCCATCACCTAACATTAAAAAAGTATAGTTCAACAGAACCAAATTAAACAAATTAATAAATAAAATTTCAAGAAATCAAAATTGAACTTTTGACATCCAATCGACTTCAAAACTCAATATTTCTTCTGGATTGAACCTTCTGTTTTTCATGCGCATCTCGCTTTTGTTCATGCAAGGAAAAGTCGCGACATTGCAGGAGTTAGAAGAAGAAGCTTTCAAAAGCTTCTGTTTCTGGTCGACAATGGCTGATCCTTCGTGTTTCTCGATCGATTTCTCTCCATCTTCTTTCAGGGTTTCCGCCAGTAATCTCGCCGGCTTACGGGAAACTTCTCCGACGACAGAAGGTGGACGAGGGTAGTGGTAATCAGTGGGGAAATAGTAGGGTAGAAACCGAAGACCGGCCATGGATTCACCCTCCAAACTTCAGCAGAGAGTTGGCAAAAGCTCTTGAAGATGTTCTACGTAATTGTGTGTAAACATCGGTGTATGTATAGGTTTTGATTTTCTGTAGACGTGAAGTAGTAGAAGTCAAGCGTGGGAAGCAAAGGTCAGTTCGTAGTAGGACTTGGTTTCCTTAATTGATTTTAGAACCAAAACTGGTATTATTGATGATAGGAACCGAACCTAAATTTTCGGTTCGGTTCGGTTCGGTTCCGGTTCCGGTCTACTCGTAATATAAATGAGGATAATTATCAATTTGAACCTTGTACTATACATTGTTTTTCAATTCTCCCATTGTACTAAAAAAACTGACAAACTGAATCCTGTACTTTGATTCTGTTATCAATTTTGATATTCTATCAATAATTTCATTAAATCTTCATTTAAAAAATTACCAAACAATCTTGGATTCAGTTGAAATTTTTATCACATGTTCACTACTTAATGAGAAGATAATCTGAAAATTTTTGTGATTGTTTAACACATGTACGATTTATTGTAATTTTATATTAGTATTTTATAAAAATATTATAATAAATCATACAAATTTTATAAAATCACAAAAAATTTTCTATTATCTACCTATGATAGGTTGAACATGTGAAAACTTTGTTAAATAAATCAATTATCGTTTGGTAGTTTTTTAAAAATTAATTTATAAAGTAAAGAAGAAATTGAGATTAATTTAACGTGCCAACATTGACTACTTGGAATCTTTTGAAACTGTTAATAAGACTACTTTTACCCCCATTAGGGAGGCCAATGAGACCCACTGTTATTGACTTCTTGATTTTTCCTGTTAAATTCGACCTCTGTTCTTGGGTGCTGCACTTGAATGCAACAGCTGGTAATTCTTCTCTCAGCTAGCAAAATATTGCTAGATTTTTCCTTCTTTTATGAAAACTTTTAATCTAATTAAAGAGAAAAATTAATATTTTAGTGATAATTATTTTTAGAACGTACATTTGAAACATACCATGTGCCTTTAGATTGTGCTTTAATATTTTCATTTTGGATTCAACAACTATCTCTCTTATATGTTTCATCAAAACACATTACTTAATTAACTTAATCAATATTTTTTTCGAAAAATATTATTTTGATACTTGAATTTCAAATGTTAATTATTTTGGAGAAGAAAAAGTTTTCCAAGGCTATAGACAAGTCATCCACACCCTCTTTTTTTTTTTATTTCGTTAATTGAATTTTTGAATTATTGATTCAGGTAAAATTTCGTAAAAACCACAGTCCTCTTTGAAATATTATGAACAGTTCTTATAAGTTGAGTGTCTTTTTCAATAAAATATAGAATTGCAGGAACATTTAATAGGTTTTATTCGAATATTTCATTCAGTTTTTCAGCTAGGTCTGTCTACCCTCCACACCAAGTTTTCCAAAAAAAATCTGTCAGTGGAAGAAGACCTTCTAAGAATAAGAGATATAGGGTTAAAAGAGAGAACAAAGCAAGGGACATTTAGAGGCCAACTCCATTGCATTGCTAGAATCCAGCACCTCCTCCACCATAATGTGAGTTGGGAGCTGCTCCAAAAAGCGATGTCTACTTCAAAATCGGCTTTCAACAAGACCACAAAAAAGTCCACCATCTATGGTGATCTGTTCTTGGTGAAATCAAATCTCTTTGCCTCTTGGAAGCCAGGAAGCGACCAGCAAGCTGAAAAAGCTCAGTACCCATTTTCATAATAACAAGGTCAGCTTCATGGCCTTAACTTCTTTATTATCAGAGAGTAAAAAAGGAATCTTCTTTCGACTTATACCAAATATATATTAAAATTGTAATATCATTTATAATTTTATTAAAATATTAACTCTTTTATAAAATTAAAAAGATAGTAAGAGAGAAATTACGAAAATAGTAGCATCAAGCGGTAACCGAACTAATCAAATAATCTCATATCTTAAGCTCGAGTTATTCAGCTCATGAGTACAAATTTTAACTCGACTCAACTTGTGTTAGTCAAAGTGACAAACCAACTTAACTCGCGAGTTGAAACTTACGAGTTAAACGAGCGAATTGGTGATATAACTTGCTCGTTTAAAATATCTATCAAGTAGTGGAGGTTTTATCGAAACGATAAGAAAAATAGTGGAGGGAAATTGGTCGAATACCAATACCTTTTTCAATGGGGTCGCATTGTCTATTTTGCTCAATACATTACTTCGTGGTGGTCCTACAGTCTAATATCATATACTATACACATTATATATCACATTAATCTTTACATCCTCATGACTCATGCGTCACGCATGGTTATTAAGATAAAAAATAATAATGAAATAAGTTTAGACAATAGACATTAAGATGTCTGAGATTTTGATTCCCGACCTAGAAGTGACAGCACGATTATTTTAAATTTTTGTTATTTTCCAAAATGCCAAATTTCTATCTTCTTGGTTCTCCTTAACTTCATAAATTGATTTTTATTGCTGCCGATAATAATCAACGTCCACAATATCGATTTATTGTCGCGATGACGAATTATCACGTGTTATTTTTTGTTACATTAATTGACAGAAATTGTGGAGACAATCTCTTCGAAACAAAATTAAAACAGTAAAATATTAAATTTGTCGACACTAAATTAAAGCGTACTATAAACTATGAGAACTTAAAACATATTTTCTCGTTATGTGTCGTTGGATTGAAAATAAACATCTTGTTAGTTAACGGTCATCCAAGAGTCTTTAACCTTGCAAGGTGGTCCTTAATTATTAACGCAGTGCTTCATGTTACTAGGGTTATAGCGTAAGCTAATGATATGTTCGGCGACTGAACTCTCAGTATCTAGGGTGCAACACTCTCTGCCGCTACGCCTGGCCGCACGACGCTTGTATTGCTCTTCCATTTGGCTAGCCGTGGTTATATATTTTCGTGATCCCTTAGTAATGTTATCTACTCAAACTACATTTGTTTGTTAATTATTAAAAAATAAATAATAAAAGTTAATTTATTTTTGAAATATTATAATTAAGTTGTGAATTATCAATATCTTCCCCCACTCTATTAAATAGAAATAAAAGAGGAGAAAGAGTTGAGAACGAAGCTTCCTGGAAGCTGCAATGGCCTCCTCTCCCCAATTTAACGTCGCCATCTTCTTCTCTCCTCCTGCCAGACCTCCACATTTTGCTCTTTTCCTTCTTTCCTTTCCCTTGTCTCTTCCGCTTGTTGATCTTCATTTTCCTCCATGAAGTTCATCAAGATCGATTCCAAGAGGTTCAGCCCCAAGCGGCTCTTCGGTCACAAGAAGGATCGCTCGGCCGTCAATCGATCGGAGCCGCCATCTTTTAGTTCCGGTTTGTCGTCCTCCACCACCTCGGACTCTTCGTCCGTTCACAAGCCTGGCCCCGTCCTTTCTGCAGCAGGCTATGGGACTCCGACGAGTGTTTTGCCTCAAATGTCGGGCGACTGGTCGGAGTTTTCGTCGGACGCGAATTTCGACCTGGTCCAGGCGTTTCGGGTGTTAGATAAAGATAAAGACGGCGTGGTCACGAGAGAAGAGTTGGAGGCTCTGTTGTGCAGCATTGGAGCGGATCCGCCTAGCCAAGAGGAGATCACGATGATGCTGAGAGAAGTCGACCGAGACGGCGACGGCAACGGCAGCGTTAGGCTAGAAACACTTATGAACCGCTTCGGCTCGGTGTTCGGTCCGGCGTGCGACGTTTTGGAGCTTCGCGAGACGTTCGAAGTCTTCGACACCGATAACGACGGCAGAATATCGGCGGAGGAGCTTCTGAGAGTTTTCAGCGCCATAGGAGATGACCAGTGCACGTTAGAGGATTGCCGGAACATGATAGCAGGGGTAGACAAGAACGGAGACGGATTCGTCTGTTTCGAGGACTTCGCCCGTATGATGGAGCTGCAACGATAATCAACGTTCCTCATAGAACGTAATAATTGTAGCTTTTCATACGATTACGAAAGCCCTCTCCAATCTCCATGTTCTCTTGTCTAGTTATTTTTAAGAATGATGATCAAAAAAGGATCAGACGGTGGAAGTCGGTCAATCACGAGCAGGTGATCATTTCTCTTAGTGGGTAGTATGTGTACAAGAAAATTGCTCAAAAAATCACGTTGATCTATCAAAAAGTTCCAATTTTTTTAATCAGTTTTCAACATTTGATTTCTTTTATTTATTTAAATTCGAGCTTACCACTTATTTATTTGTAAATATTAATCAAATTTTAATCCGACATATAATTGTTCCATTCCAACAAACTAATGCGTCTCATGCAAATGTAGTGACGATTTAATAATTATTTTTCTTCTAACCATTAGAATAATCACTTTGCTACCTATTAAAACTAGTTTAGAAAATTTGAATAGTCACTGTATGGTACGTGTGATAACCCTCAATTTCAAGATAAATACGATCTAACGTGAGAGCTCAACTCGTATCAGTAGGGTACACAATCTCATATCGTTTGAGACAGTAGAAAGTAAATGTTTTATAAGTAGAGTTTTCCTCAATATCTAGTACAATGTATTTTAGATTACCCCAAGAATAAAACTGGCAAATTTTGACCAAGCAGACAATATTGTATTAAATTTAAACTCTACAAAGTTGTTGACATAATTTGTGAACCCTCGTTGATTGGTCAGTCATTCATTTGGTTGACATAAAATTAGTTAATTTTACCTGAAAATGGAAATTTTAGTTTAATTTCACTGTCAATTAATTAATTATTCAATTTAAATAAAAAATTCTGACAATAATTAAACTTTCTAAACACAAGAAAATTGTATTTAAAAATTGATTAACAAAGTCAATGGACAAGTCAGTTCCTCTCCTTCTCCACTCCGGCGGTCAACTTACTTCCTCACTTGGGTGTGAAAGCCTGCACAGAAACACGGCCAGAAGAATGAAGTGAGCAGAGGTAAAAGCATAATGGTGATGGCGAAGAGTTTGTTTGAGAGATGATAATCTACTTACAGCGAAAACGGTGGCGTGGCCGGGATCGGAAAGGTGGGCGAAGAGGTTGTCGATAGGGCCAGTTCCGGTGTAGATGTGTTGGAACCACGCCCCCATCACGGCCAACATGGCCAGTCTACCGTTCTTGATCTCCTTGGTTCTTAACTCCTTGATCTTCTCTGGCGATCCAGATCCCCACCCGAGAGGGTCGAACCAGAGGCCGCCGGGGTAGCCGACGTCAGTGCCGGTGAGCTTGTTGTTGGGGAAGATGGGGTCGGTGTTGACGCTTCCAGGCTTGAGGATGTCGGCCCATCTTCTCCCCTCCGCCCATCCAATCAAAATGAGCTCGATTATAAAGAGAGTGTTCGTGTCGGTGAAGTAGTTTAGCTCTCCGGCAGTGTACCACGATGGGGTATTGAGAACACCGATCTTAGTGAGAAACTCCGGGATGAAAATACCGGCGGCGCCTAACATCGCCCAACGGCAGTGAACTATCTCCGCTTGCTGGTTCCATCTCAGACTCTCCGGATCAGACGCTGAATCACATCATTTATCAATAAATACAACCCATCCATTTATATTAAGTATACAGAATCAATAAAGAGTTACCTAGACCAAGAGGATCAAAACCAAAGTCTCCGGGGAGAGTGCCATCAAGCCACGGAGGGGGGGTGCTGCCAGGGAACCACAACGGCCTCTCCGGGTCGGCCGCCACGCAGACAGCGACGGATCTCGCTGCAGCAGAGTTGCAAACAGCCTTCCCCTTCTTCACTCTCAATTTGCTTCCCGTCAGAAAAGCGCAGCCCCTCTGCGAACTGCAATGCAACTGCCATGTTAATATCCTTCATTTTAGATTAAGATCTAAACTGTAAATACTATACAACATTGCTCATTAGTTGCCTGGTAGAGGAAGAAGACGAAGAAGAAGAGATGGCCACGGCCGTAATGGCAGAAGAAGCACAAGCGTAGGCCATGTAATCAGATGACCGATGTCCTACCGACTGCAATCCGATTCAGCACACTCCGACGATAACAATTCTCAGTCAGCTTGGCGATGGTTTGTAAAGGATATTCAGTCCACGTGGCTTATCTCCAAGGATCAGAGAGCAATACGTGAGTAGCCTCATCGGTTGCCACGTGGCGTACCGAATCTAAATCTATCTGATCATCATATCACAAACGTTGTCGGTCTGAATCGATGCATGATACCATTGGTGGGTACCCAAGATCTGTGGTGGTGATTCTCAGATGATGGTTAAAAATCTGAGGATCAGACGGTGGAGGTTTGTCAATCAAAAGGTCGATGCACCTCATAAGTTACACATTAACTCATTGTGTAACATTGTTTATATCTAAAACTTAGTCAAATTAAAATACAAGCCCATTTCTTATGTTCCTTTTTAAATATTCTCATGAAATGTTACTTTCAAATTAACTATATTTTGATAGGTTATGTCGATAATGATTTTACCGAGCATCAAACTCGTTACTTGTTTTCTAAATAGTTTTTTCGGCTCAAAACTTTGAAATAAGAATTTATTTGAGCTTACTAAACGTCGAAAACGATACCCTAGGACTTATATTTATGAATTCTATTTCGTTTTTATATATCAACAATGGTGACCCATTAGCTTAAATCATACTAGGACTTATATTTATAAATGTTATTTCGTTTTTATATATCAACATATCATACTAGGACTTATATTTATAAATGTTATTTCGTTTTTATATATCAACAATGGTGACCCATTAGCTTAAATCATACGATGAACTTTGTTTTAATGAATTTAATTATTATATTTTCTCTGTATATTAATATTTGAGTCGCAAAACTGATTTATATTTTGATTTTGATATATTGAATTTTTCTTTCACTCGTGATTTTTTTTCGTTTACATAAATTTTGTTGTCTATATTTTTCGCGTTTAATTTTTCTTTTTTCGATTATTTACATTCGATTCTCAACAATAATACCAGTTGACATTAAGATAATTAAACTTGGAATTCGTTTGATGTCATGAGAAAGAATGTTTGTTTGAATTTTAAATTAACGTCCAGCAAACGTTATTGTTGTTTAATGACTGGGAATATGTAAATTTAACGGAAATTAATGAATCAAAAGAATGCATAGTTTATGTTTGGATGCCGAGAAAAGTTCATCCTACCAAACCCACTTAATTTTCCTCTTTATTTGTATACAGATTCAGAAAAAACAACGTTTTACACGTAAAATAACAAATAACATTACGTGCAAATTGGGGTAGAGCCGGTCAAATGAAAGAATAATTAATATTTAGGTTAAAGTCGGTTTGATTTTCCCGGAAAATGCAGAAAAAGTCAGGGAAAATGGGCGACAAGAATGAACATGCGTACAACTACGGAAATTAAAAAAGAATTGGCCGACTTTGGAGAGTTCTATAATGGAAACTTTTTCTGTTTGGATGCTGAGAAAATAAAGCTACGTAACTTTCCTGGAAATTTCCTTTTCCTACTATTGATCAATACAGATAATGATAGTCTAGATTTGAATGAGACGTATTTGGGTGGAGTAAAATACCATAATTTGGAAATAACAAACGACATTTCAAATTTAGAAGATCACGAAGTCTCTATTAAAATTCATCGACTAAGACAACAAAATAAGAGAGATCAAATTCTAGAACACGAAGAATTCAACCGAACCAAATTAAAAATGAAAGAGAAAATTGTCTTTCACGTACGACAAGTTGTGACTCGGATTAGTATTCTTTTAAAAATCAAACCGAACCAATTGAACAAGAGATTGCTTAATTTTAATCGCACCTAATTTACGAGAAATGGAGCGAGAACTAGAGCATGAATAGGATGTGATTTAATAAAAGTTAGATAAGCAATATTTTATTTACTAATCTTGTTTTATGCGTGTGTTGTGATCTTTATGTATGAAAATAAAAACACTTGAAATTCGATTTAGAACAACTGGGCCAAATTTTAATGGGCCGCCAAGGCCTGTCAAAATTTATGGGGCGAGCAAAAATATATTAAAGTTTTTTTTTTTTTTTTAATTCGATCATTTTCGACGAAACCGGTTTGTACACCGGCATTATCCATTTTCCGGCGAAAATTCTTTTACTTTCACGGTCACTGACAATTTCAGGCTGTCGAATTCTCATCAGAGTTGAATTTAGTTGTGTTTTCTACATATTTGTCGAAACTATTTATTCGTTAAAAACATGAACTTTCCTGTCTTACACAACCATCGCACCACATTTTTTGTGAGCAAATAATCCAGAGATCAAGGAGAAACAACTCGCTATATTTTTCTGTTTATTAGTTTTCTGTTTTTCTGGTGTTTTTATGATTTTATGGTTGTTTGTTAAGTTAGTTAGTTAGTATTATAAAGCTCTGTAAATATCGATGATAATAAATTAATCTTTTGCGTTTTTCTTCACTGAGAATCCACCATCTTCCTGGGTCCAGAGCTAACATCTGGTATCAGAGCGTTCCAGAGTTAAGCGTCCAGACATTCACGTTTGCATTAAAAAATGTCAAATATCCATCAGCATGCAGCAAAGGAAAATGGCGGGGTGTCGTTTCACTATCCAATGCTGAGCCCTCACAATTACGCGGTATGGGCGATAAAGACAGAAGCGATCTTTGATGCTCAAGGAGTCTGGGAGGCGGTTGAGCCCACAGAAGGAGCACGAGTGGATGGAAAAAAGGATAAGACAGCGCGGGCATACATCTTGCAGTGTGTCCCAGAAGACATCCTTCTCCAGATCGCAAAGAAGAAGACAGCAAAGGAAACCTGGGATAGCCTCAAGACGAGGTACCTAGGTGGTGATCGAGTCAAGAAGGCGCGTGTACAAACACTGAAAAGCGAATTTGATGCCCTTCGGATGAAGGAGACCGAGACCATCGATGAATTCGCCGGAAAACTCAGTGCAATAACCAGCAAGTTTTCTACTCTTGGTGAAACACTTGAAGATTCCTCTTTGGTTAAGAAGCTACTCGATTCTGTCCCTGAAAAATTTTTTCCCATCGTCGCCGGGATCGAACAGTTCTACGACCTCGAGACCATGCCATTTGAGGAAGCAATAGGGTGACTAAAGGCGTATGAGGAACCAACAACGCGATTGCGCGGCAACACCAACGGTACCGAGGGTCAACTGTTATTCACTCATGCTGAATGGCAAGCACGACAGAAGGGGAGCAACAGTGACACCTCGTTGGGAGGAAAGGGACGTGGTTCCAACGGAGCAGACGGTGGCAAATGGCGAGGGCGAGGTCGCGGTCGTGGCCGTGGTTGTAGTGGACCGCGCAAAGAAAATACAGGCGGCACTAGCAGCACCAACAGTGGCACTCGCGACAAGAGTCACATAAAGTGTTGGAACTGTGAGAAAATGAGACATTACGCGTCTGAATGCCGCAGCAAACATCACGATGATGAAGCTAATCTCACTCGCGACACCGATGAAGAACCAGCACTGCTGATGGCTGTATCCCAGGAGGTGACACACACTATGGGTGAACAGCAGGATGCTATACTAGTCAGCGAAGAGAGGTTGTTGCCAGAGATGTATCATGGCGACAAGAAAGGAGAAAATGAAGACGTCTGGTACTTGGATAATGGTGCAAGCAATCACATGACTGGGCATCGCGAGAAGTTCCAAGAATTGGATGAAGCTGTCATCGGGAGGGTGAAGTTCGGCGATGGATCAACTATCCAGATCATGGGAAAAGGAACGGTTGTGTTTGATTGCAAGAATGGCGATCAGAAAGTTCTCCAAGAGGTATACTACATTCCCAAACTTTGTAGTAATATTATAAGCCTTGGGCAAATGACAGAAGACGGGAACGAGGTACACATGAGAGGAGATAAAATAAAAGTGGTTGACAGGAGTGGGAAGCTATTGATGTCAGTGAAGCGGACACAAAATCGACTGTACAAGATACAGTTGAAGACATTCAAGCAGGTTTGTCTCCTAGCAAGCTTAGATGATCCAGCGTGGTTATGGCATGCAAGACTTGGCCATGCAAACTTCCATGACTTGAAGCTTTTGGGGGAGAAGAAAATGGCAGTTGGTGTGCCATTGTTATCCTTGCCAAACAAGTTATGTGAGGCATGCGTGATAGCCAAACAACCCAGACTGAAATTCCCGTCCAAGACAAACTACAGAACAGAAAAACCACTGGAACTCCTCCATGCTGATATTTGTGGGCCAATCTCACCATGCACACTCGGCGGTAATAAGTATTTCTTTTTAATTGTTGATGATTTCACTAGGTGGATGTGGGTGTATGTATTGGCAGCAAAGAATGAAGCTTTCATGGCTTTCAAGAAGTTCAAGTCTCTGACAGAGAACAAAACTGAGTGCAAGATCAAAGCACTCCGGACAGATCGCGGTGGCGAATTCCTATCCACTGAGTTTACCCGCTTCTGTGAAAACGAAGGGATTGAGAGCCACCTCACAGCTCCCTACACACCGCAGCAGAATGGTGTTGTAGAACGCCGTAACCGTACAGTAATGGCCATGACAAGATCTCTACTCAAAAGCATGCATGTGTTGACTTATAGATTGTTTAAGTCATAATTTGTTTTTGATTATGTATTTGTATAAATAATGTACAATTTGATTATGTGTATTTAAAGAAAATAATGAATATGAGTTTATATGGAAATACCCTTGAAAAGGGTATTTTAGTTGTCTAATAAATCGATTTGAGTATACAGAGGAGAACAGAAAAACAGGGCTGTAAAATGCGTGCTTCTACCGATGACTATACATTAAAAAAAAAATGGAAGCCTCTGCCGATTGCTAAACAGAAGAAGACGCCGTTTAGAAGTTATCATCTGTCGAAAGCGTTTTTGAAGACATATGCCGATGACGTGTCAAGTCAGTACATGTTTTCTCTGCCGATAGCTGTTTCTGAAGACAGATGCCGATGACGTGTCAAAGTACTTATTTGTTTCATCTGCCGATGATATTTGAAGACATCTACCGATGACGAAGTCAGTACATGTTTTCTCTGTCGATAGCTGTTTCTGTAGACAGATGCCGATGACGTGTCAGTGCTTATTTGTTTCACATGCCGATGATATTTTGAACACATCTGCCGATGATGTTTGAAGCTACTCCTGCCGATTGACTAAACGACAAAAGGAGATGATAACAAAAGCATGCACATGCCGGTGAAATTTAAGGATGCGTCTGCCGATGGAATTCAGCGCCTACACCTGCCGATAGCATTTAAGCTACACATGCCGATGGACTTCGATGCATCTGCCGACGGATTTTCACGTTGCGCCTGCCGATGAAGCTTCCAGACACTTATGCCGGTGACGGTTTGAAGCTTACTCATTCCGATGACGTGTCAAGTGTTTTGAAGCTACATCTTCCGGTAATCTTCTGCCAGAATTCAAAGTTAGCCGCGAAGCTACAGTGACGTCGTTTTCAGCATTAACTCCAGACCTTTAATGGCGACGACGAACAACAATTTCAGACGCAACGGATAGCTGCTTCAGTACGGATGCTTCCCAACGGTAACTTTTCTCCATTTTGAAGAAAGAAGCATTCAATTTTATGAAGCAAATTCATACAGAGTATATAAGCAGAAGAAAAGGCTCGAAGACTAACTTTTGCCAAATTTTGAATTCTGAGCCCTAGCTGCGAAAGTTATTGCACACTCTGTATTCCTCTCTACATCTCTCAATCCTAACTTGAGATTCACTTTTGGTGAGATTGTAGTCTGAGCTTTATATTTTTACAAACTCAAATCATCTGTAAAGGCTGTGGATTATCGCCCGTGAAGTATAATCCTGAAGTATAAAGGCAGTTGATCGGAGCCCGAAATTCCGATCAGGTTATTCTCGAGGAGAAGGTTAAGGATCTTCAAGGGGTGAACCTTGAAGCGTGGATGTAGGCTGGGTTGAGCCGAACCACGTTAAAACTCTGGTGTTAATTTCTCTCTTACTCTTACTTTATTTGTTTGTCTGTAATCATTTAACCAAATCGAGAGAAAATATATTGTTTATCAAATTAAGTTTTAATAAGTCTAATTCACCCCCCCTCTTAGACAAATCTCAATCCTACAATTGGTATCAGAGCGAGGTCAATCATTGTCTAAATCGTATTTGTATTATCTGATATATATTTACTATGGCATTCAACATGAACACCTCACACACTGAGGGGCAATCCATTTCTCGACCACCACTGTTTGATGGCAGTGATTATGTTTATTGGAAAGCGAGAATGAGAATATTCATTCAAGCTATGGATTATGAGATTTGGAACATAATAGAGAATGGCCCTTTCAAAGCCATGAAAACTGTAGAATCAAGAAGTGAACCTAAGAGCTCCTCTGAATTAACTGAGTCCGACAAGAGGAACTTGAGTCTAAATGCCAAAGCCATAAACACCCTATACTGTGCTCTGAATCGTGATGAATTCAACAGAGTTCAGGGGTGTGATAGTGCTCAGGAAATTTGGCATCTATTAGAAGTGACTCATGAGGGAACAAACCAAGTTAAAGAGAGCAAATTAAGCATGCTTGTTCATGAGTATGAGTTGTTCTCCATGGAAAAGGATGAGTCCATATCTTCTATGTTTACCCGATTCACTAACATTACTAATGGGCTAAAAGTTCTTGGCAAGATGTATTCAGGTGAAGAACTAGTCAGGAAGATCTTGAGATGCCTACCTCGAGCTTGGCAACCGAAAGTGACAGCCATTCAAGAAGCTCGGGATCTGAAGGTTCTTAAGCTTGAAGAGCTCGTTGGCTCTCTCATGACTCACGAAATAACAATGAGAGCTAATGAGAAGGAAGATCTCAAGGAGAAAGAGATCAGCAAGAAGAAGGACATTGCACTGAAAGCCTCTTCAAGCAAAAACGAAGTATCTGAGGATAAAGAAGAGGAAGATGATGAGGATATAGCTCTCATCACTAGGAGATTCAGCAAGTTCCTTCGAAGGAAGAAGCTGCAGGGAAGAAGATTTCCCAAGAATGAAAAGCAATCGAAAGACAAGGAGTTTACCTGCTTTTGATGTGGAAAGCCAGGCCACATGAAGGCTGACTGTCCACAAGCAAAGGTTCCCAAGAAATTCAAGAAAAAGGCTATGAAGGCTACTTGGGATGACAGTGAAGGCGACGCTTCATCTTCAGAAGATGAGGAAGTTGCAAATCTGTGCTTCATGGCACACGAGGAAAAGGTTAGTACTACTTCTCCAAATTGTTTAAGTGATAGCGATAGTGATAATGAAGAAGGCGAACTAATTGACGCCTTTAATGATCTAGTTAAACAATTTGGCATGCTAAAGACTAAGTACAATCTGTTGAAAAAGGAGAATACAGGTTTATTAGAAATGCATGCTAAAGAAGTAGATTTGCATGTCAGGGAAGCTGATAAACTAAAAGAGAAAAATAAAGACTTGAATAATATTATTATGAACTTCACTAAGGGCGAAAAATTATTTAAGATGGTCATAGCAGGTCAGAGAGCGAACTTTGACAAAACAGGTTTAGGCTATGACAAGTTTAATAAAAAGAAAGTCTTTAAAAATTTCTTTGTTAAATCTACTGTGTGCCACATGTGTAATGAAGTAGGACATAAGTCTTTTGTATGTCCTTTAAAAACAAACAGTATGAAATCAGGTAACAAATTACAATGGGTTCCTAAGGGAACCAGGCCTAACACTAGGACCCAAAAGATTTGGGTACCTAAGAAGACAACCTGATCTTTGTTTTGCAGGTTGACTGTTCTCCTGGGAGAAATCAATGGTATCTCGACAGTGGATGTTCGAGGCATATGACAGGAGACTCAACCAAGTTTGCAGTTGTCAACAAGAAGAAAGGAAGTGTTACTTTTGGTGGAAACCAAAAAGGTAAAATTGTTGGCATTGGCAACATAGGTAACAGTTTTAATCCTATTATTGAGAATGCTTTATTAGTAGATGGATTAAAGCATAATCTGCTTAGTATTAGCCAGTTATGTGATAAAGGATATGAGGTGATTTTAAATCAAACTCATGTATAATTAAAGATGCATATAATGACAAAACCCTTTTCACTGGTTATAAGAAAGATAACATCTATACTATTGACTTAGATGATATTACTGTATCTGATGAAAAATGTTTTGCTGTGAATTCTTCTAATGACTGCTGGATTTGGCATAGGAGATTAGGTCACGTAGGAATGGATATCTTAGCTAAGATTACTAAGGAGAATTTAGTTAGAGGGATTCCTAAGATATCCTTTGAGAAGGATAAAGTCTGTGAAGCTTGTCAAATGGGCAAGCAGATCAAAAGATCTTTTGCATCAAAGAATGCAATCTCCACTTCTAAGCCACTTCAACTCCTTCACATGGATCTCTTCGGTCCTTCTAATACAGCAAGCTTAGGAGGCAAATTCTATGCCTTTGTCATTGTTGATGATTTTTCTAGATTTACCTGGCTATTTTTTCTGAAGTCTAAGGATGAGACTTTTGAAACATTTTCTAGTTTTAGGAAAAAAGTTCAAAATGAAAAGGAGCTCACCATTGTTACTATTCGTAGTGATCACGGTGGAGAATTCGAAAATGAGAAATTTGAACTTTTGTGTCTCAAACATGGAATAGAGCACAACTTCTCTTCTCCTAGGACTTCTCAGCAAAATGGTGTTGTTGAGAGGAAGAATAGATCTCTCCAGGAGTTAGCTAGGACCATGCTTAATGAAAATTCCCTTCCTAAATACTTCTGGGCTGAAGCTGTTGCTACAGCTTGCTATGTTCTCAATCGGGTCTCCATAAGACCTATTCTTGAGAAAACTCCCTATGAGCTTTGGAATGGCAAAACTCCTACTGTTAAGTATTTTAGAGCATTTGGAAGCAAATGTTTCATCCTCAATACTAAGGATAATCTAGGAAAATTCGATTCCAAATCCGATCTTGGAATTTTTCTAGGATACTCTCTTACCAGCAAAGCATATAGGGTATTCAATAAGAGAACTCTAGTTGTTGAAGAATCTGTTCATGTCAATTTTGATGAGACTCCCCAACCAACAATCAATGTGGATGAGGATGATGTTTTAGAGAAACAATTGGATTCTCTTTCTTTAGAAAAGCCTAGTGATTCTCTTCAAATAGAAAAATCTTTAGAACCATCCTCTAGTTCTCTTGAGATAGTCCCTGTCAAAGCTGAATCTGCAGATCTTCCTAGAGATTGGAAATATATTAGAAATCATTCAATAGAGGAAATCTTAGGTGATCCATCACTAGGTGTTAAGACTAGATCCTCTCTTAGGAATCTTTGTGCCAATGTGACATTTATCTCTCAAGTAGAGCCTAAGAAGTTTGAAGAGGCCGAGAATGATGAGTATTGGATTTTAGCTATGCAAGAGGAGCTAAATCAATTTGAAAGAAGCAAGGTATGAGAACTTGTTCCGAGGCCTATGGATCATCCCATTATTGGAACTAAGTGGGTCTTTAAGAATAAATTGGATGAAAATGGGATTGTAATAAGGAACAAGGCTAGACTGGTCGCTAAGGGGTACTCTCAAGAAGAGGGTATTGATTTTGAGGAATCTTTTGCCCCTGTAGCTAGACTGGAATCAATTAGGATGCTTCTAGCTTTTGCCTGCTACAAGAACTTCACACTCTTTCAAATGGATGTAAAGAGTGCATTTTTAAATGGTTTCATAAATGAAGAAATTTTTGTTGAGCAACCCTTAGGGTTTGAATCTTTTGACAAACCCGATCATGTGTACAAGCTTAGGAAAGCTCTGTATGGACTTAAGCAGGCTCCTAGAGCTTGGTATGACAGATTGAAGAATTTCCTTGAGGAAAGGAATTTCAAAAAGGGTAACTCCGATTCAACTCTGTTTACTATGCAAAAGGAGAAGGACATTCTGTTGGTTCAAATTTATGTCGATGACATTATTTTTGGCTCAACTAATGTCAATATGTGTAATGAGTTTTCTTCCCTCATGAAGAGTGAATTTGAAATGAGTATGATGGGGGAGTTAAAGTTTTTCTTAGGATTTCAGATCTGTCAATCCCCTGATGGAATTTTTTTCTGTCAAGAAAAATACATCAAGGAACTTCTTAAGAAATTCGGATTAGAATCTGTTAAGTCTTCCAAGACTCCCATGAGTACCACAACTAAGTTGGATAAAGATGAAAAAGGCATAAGTGTGGACATTAAGAATATCGTGGTATGATTGCGTGTATGATTGGATCTTTGTTATATCTGACTGCAAGTAGGCCAGATATTCTCTTCAGTGTATGTCTTTGTGCTAGATTTCAGGCTGCTCCTAAGGAATCTCACTTAACTGCTGTAAAAAGGATTTTTAAATATTTAAGTGGGACACCTGACTTAGGTCTATGGTATCCAAAAGGTACTTCTTTCGATCTGATTGGCTACTCAGATTCTGATTATGCAGGTAGTCTAGTGGATAGGAAAAGCACCAGTGGAACATGTTAATTCCTTGGTGAATCTCTAGTTTCCTGGTATTCTAAGAAACAAAATTATGTCGCACTATCAACTGCTGAAAGTGAATATATTGCTGCTGGCAGTTGCTGTGCACAAATGTTATGGATGAAGCAAACTTTGGAAGATTATAATCTATTTTATGATAGGATTCCCATAAACATCTCTAAAAATCCTATTCAACACTCTAGAACAAAGCATATAGATGTCAGATATCATTTCATTAGAGATCATGTTCAAAGAGAAGATGTTTCTTTAGAATTTGTCAATTCTGTAGATCAACTTGCAGACATCTTTACCAAGCCATTGGATGAGAAGACATTCAATAATATCAGAATAAGGTTAGGTCTCATTAGGGTTGATAGAAAATGATTCTGTCTCTTTTAGGAAAATTCCCTAGTGTTAGCAATTCCTTGTTGTGAAAGCATCGATAGATGCTGTTTTTTTTAAGCATCGGAAGATGCATTTCTTTTTTTAAGCATCGGAAGATGCATTTCTACCGGTTAGTATCGGCAGATGCAGTGTTTTCTATCCCATCGGAAGATGTTTTCCTCAATCTGCCGACACGTGTATCCCATCGGAAGATATCGGTGGTACACGTGTGATTTCTTCGTCGGGCGTCAATCTATTTCTTTTAAATTCATCATTCTTCGCTGAAACTCTTCATTTTTCGCGCTCTTTCTGCAAAATTCCCCTGCCCTACCAACCCTCTTTCTCGACTCCTAGTCTTTCAATGGAGCATACCGGTTCTACGTCTCAAGCCATTTCCGTTCAGGCCAAGAAAAAGGCTAAGGTTTCTGCTTGTCCTCCTCGTGAGATTCCAAGGGCGACTGAGTTTCCATCTTTCTACTTTCTCACTAAAGCTGCCGAGAAAAAGTTTCATGACGATTACCAGTTCAGATCGTTAATTCTCAGTAAAGGTATTGATTTTGAAACTTTAGCTGGGATGGACATTTTAGAACCCTTGACGGATCTTGGGTTAATTGGACTGTTTGAAACCGAATCCTACTTTTACCCGGAAGCTATCCGGATGTTTTATGCTAATCTTAGCTTTACCTCTGATTTTTCTTCCATTAAGAGCTATGTATATAACAAATGCATAGAAATAACCCCGCAGTCCATAAATGCTCTTCTGAAAGCTCCTCATTTGGATAACTGCCCCTACAAGTATGTGACTGGCCCTGATCTACCCTTCTTTGGAACAGAAGATGGTTTTCAGTTCTTAAGGGAAATTGCTTTGGATCCTAATTCTTCTCCTGATCAGTTAAAGGGCAGACATTTGACCCCAAGGGCCAAAGTTTTTCGTCATATGATAGATTTCAATATTGTTCCCAAGGGTGGACATTATGATGAGGTGAGCGCAATGGAGCTATTTGTTCTGTTTGCTCTCTATTTCAAGACACCCTTCAATGTTGGGTACATTGTGGTTCGAAGGATGATTTTAGCAGTATCCTCTAAGGCTACATCCTTACCGTATAATTTGCTTCTTATGCGGTTATTTGCTCATCTTGAGGTTGTCCTTCCTGAGGAGGAAGAGCCTGTGAGACTTCTGCCCTCCAATTATTACTCCCAAGTCACTCTCAACAAGATGGGATTAAAAAGAATCGAACAAGGAGAGCCTGCCTTGAAGAAGGCTAAGCAGAAGATTTCTAAGCCAGTTCCTGTCAGGCGTGGTAAACACAAGCTTATCCTGCCTGAGGAGTCAACTGCTGAAGGAGGAGATGACACTGTCAGTCATTCTCAGGATTCAAGTCTCCCACCTTCTCCTTTAGTGCGTAAGCGTAGGATTGCTCCCTCCTCCTTGGAATCTATTTCAGAGGCCACCTCTGCTCCCTCTTCTGTGTCCTTACCTTTACCTGAACCTCCTCGTTCACCTCCACCTTCTCTCGTATTACCTTCTCAGCCTGCTTTTCCTTCCATCTCTCCGGTAATTCGAGCTATTTCTTCAATTTTCACTCATGGTCCTCCAGCTCTACCATCTCAAGTTCCTCCACCTCCCTCTCCACCTACTCTTTCCTTACCACCTACGGCTCCTCCAGTTCCAGTTCAACCACCTTCAGCATCTCCAAACCATGAACCTTCCGCACCTACATCTCCACCTCATGAACCTTCACCTCATCCATCTCCCGTTCAGCAAGAGGTGCTCCCTCCATCACCTGTCCAATCTGCTCCAATAGCTCTGTCCGTCCAACCACCTCTCTCCAATACTCCTGCAACTCCTGCAACTCCCATAAAATATCACAGGCGTTTTTCCTTAACAGAGGCTCAGTACAATGAGATGCAAGCCTCGATTACCAACCTTGGCACTGCCCTCAGTACTCTTCAAAGTAAAATTGATAAGAATCATCAGGACATGGGCGTTGCTCTGGATACTGGTCTTGGCCTGCTGTCTACAAAGATTGATGGTGATAGGCGAATGGTTGTCAGAGAACTTGAGAAACTCCAATTGTCTATTGCCGCGTTGACACCTGAACCTGAGCCTGAACCCGAACCATCATGCTCTGGTCTCAATAACCCCGAGGCCTGCTTTGAAGATTTGCTTCTTCCCCTTTCCAGGCCTGCTGTTTTTGAAGATGTGCGTCTCATGCCCCTAGATCTTCATGAGGCTGAGCTCAAGTTCACTCTTCCTACATCTTCCTCAGCTCCTGAATCTTCCTCTCCTCCAGCCTGTCCAATGGAAGCTTCTCCTCCACCAAGTATGGATGTGTGCTCTGGTCCTTCTGTAGAGTCTCCTCCTTGCTTGGCTGTGGAAGTATCCCGGGAGCCTTCTCCATCTCCTGATCCCTGTCTGGCAATGGTGGTCTATCAATCGCCTCTTCCAAGAGATCATGCTTTCCTTCAAGCTCTGGTGGATGGCTTTTTCAATCCCAACGTGACGTGCCCTCTTATGTTCAGAGAGCTTTTTGGAATCGTCATTTAGATCGCTTCAGATAGTGATTCTTTTTGCTGTTCTTTTCAATGACTATCTTTAGTTTACTACATATACTCTAATGTTGAATGCACTATTTTTTTGATAATGTCAATGGGGGAGAATACTATATTTGATTGAGTCTATTCCTTGGATATACACTGTACACTGTGATTTTGGAATTGCTATGAATGGTTATTCTAATCAAATGCATATACTATGGGGGAGCGGCTAGAATTATGGGGGAGTATCAAAGTTAATCAAATTTATATTGTCATAATCAAAAAGGGGGAGATTGTTGACTTATAGATTGTTTAAGTCATAATTTGTTTTTGATTATGTATTTGTATAAATAATGTACAATTTGATTATGTGTATTTAAAGAAAATAATGAATATGAGTTTATATGGAAATACCATTGAAAAGGGTATTTTAGTTGTCTAATAAATCGATTTGAGTATACAGAGGAGAACAGAAAAACAGGGCTGTAAAACGCGTGCTTCTACCGATGACTATACATTAAAAAAAAATGGAAGCCTCTGCCGATTGCTAAACAGAAGAAGACGTCGTTTAGAAGTTATCATCTGTCGAAAGCGTTTTTGAAGACATATGCCGATGACGTGTCAAGTCAGTACATGTTTTCTCTGCCGATAGCTGTTTCTGAAGACATATGCCGATGACGTGTCAAAGTACTTATTTGTTTCATCTGCCGATGATATTTGAAGACATCTACCGATGACGAAGTCAGTACATGTTTTCTCTGCCGATAGCTGTTTCTGAAGACAGATGCCGATGACGTGTCAGTGCTTATTTGTTTCACATGCCGATGATATTTTGAACACATCTGCCGATGATGTTTGAAGCTACTCCTGCCGATTGACTAAACGACAAAAGGAGATGATAACAAAAGCATGCACATGCCGGTGAAATTTAAGGATGCGTCTGCCGATGGAATTCAGTGCCTACACCTGCCGATAGCATTTAAGCTGCACATGCCGATGGACTTCGATGCATCTGCCGACGGATTTTCACGTTGCGCCTGCCGATGAAGCTTCCAGACACTTATGCCGGTGACGGTTTGAAGCTTACTCATTCCGATGACGTGTCAAGTGTTTTGAAGATACATCTTTCGGTAATCTTCCGCCAGAATTCAAAGTTAGCCGCGAAGCTACAGTGACGTCGTTTTCAGCATTAACTCCAGACCTTTAATGGCGACGACGAACAACAATTTCAGACGCAACGGATAGCTGCTTCAGTACGGATGCTTCCCAACGGTAACTTTTCTCCATTTTGAAGAAAGAAGCATTCAATTTTATGAAGCAAATTCATACAGAGTATATAAGCAGAAGAAAAGGCTCGAAGACTAACTTTTTCCAAATTTTGAATTCTGAGCCCTAGCTGCGAAAGTTATTGCACACTCTGTATTCCTCTCTACATCTCTCAATCCTAACTTGAGATTCACTTTTGGTGAGATTGTAGTCTGAGCTTTATATTTTTACAAACTCAAATCATCTGTAAAGGCTGTGGATTATCGCCCGTGAAGTATAATCCTGAAGTGTAAAGGCAGTTGATCGGAGCCCGAAATTCCGATCAGGTTATTCTCGAGGAGAAGGTTAAGGATCTTCAAGGGGTGAACCTTGAAGCGTGGATGTAGGCTGGGTTGAGCCGAACCACGTTAAAACTCTGGTGTTAATTTCTCTCTTACTCTTACTTTATTTGTTTGTCTGTAATCATTTAACCAAATCGAGAGAAAATATATTGTTTATCAAATTAAGTTTTAATAAGTCTAATTCACCCCCCCTCTTAGACAAATCTCAATCCTACAATTGGTATCAGAGCGAGGTCAATCATTGTCTAAATCGTATTTGTATTATCTGATATATATTTACTATGGCATTCAACATGAACACCTCACACACTGAGGGGCAATCCATTTCTCGACCACCACTGTTTGATGGCAGTGATTATGTTTATTGGAAAGCGAGAATGAGAATATTCATTCAAGCTATGGATTATGAGATTTGGAACATAATAGAGAATGGCCCTTTCAAAGCCATGAAAACTGTAGAATCAAGAAGTGAACCTAAGAGCTCCTCTGAATTAACTGAGTCCGACAAGAGGAACTTGAGTCTAAATGCCAAAGCCATAAACACCCTATACTGTGCTCTGAATCGTGATGAATTCAACAGAGTTCAGGGGTGTGATAGTGCTCAGGAAATTTGGCATCTATTAGAAGTGACTCATGAGGGAACAAACCAAGTTAAAGAGAGCAAATTAAGCATGCTTGTTCATGAGTATGAGTTGTTCTCCATGGAAAAGGATGAGTCCATATCTTCTATGTTTACCCGATTCACTAACATTACTAATGGGCTAAAAGTTCTTGGCAAGATGTATTCAGGTGAAGAACTAGTCAGGAAGATCTTGAGATGCCTACCTCGAGCTTGGCAACCGAAAGTGACAGCCATTCAAGAAGCTCGGGATCTGAAGGTTCTTAAGCTTGAAGAGCTCGTTGGCTCTCTCATGACTCACGAAATAACAATGAGAGCTAATGAGAAGGAAGATCTCAAGGAGAAAGAGATCAGCAAGAAGAAGGACATTGCACTGAAAGCCTCTTCTGTAAAGGCTGTGGATTATCGCCCGTGAAGTATAATCCTGAAGTGTAAAGGCAGTTGATCGGAGCCCGAAATTCCGATCAGGTTATTCTCGAGGAGAAGGTTAAGGATCTTCAAGGGGTGAACCTTGAAGCGTGGATGTAGGCTGGGTTGAGCCGAACCACGTTAAAACTCTAGTGTTAATTTCTCTCTTACTCTTACTTTATTTGTTTGTCTGCTGTAAGCATTTAACCAAATCGAGAGAAAATATATTGTTTATCAAATTAAGTTTTAATAAGTCTAATTCACCCCCCCTTAGACAAATCTCGATCCTACAGCATGTACCTGCAAAATTCTGGGGAGAGGTAGTTAGACATGTCGTCTATCTGCAGAATCGTCTCCCAACTAAGACACTAGGAGAGTGCACCCCATTTGAAGCTTGGATGGGAAGAAAACCTCACCTCGCACACTTGAGAGTGTTCGGCTGTGTGGCATATGCGAAAAACACAATTCCTCATCTCAAGAAACTCGACGACAGAAGCTCGCCCATGGTTTATTTGGGTGTAGAGGAAGGTTGCAAAGCTCACCGCTTATTTGACCCGAGCCGAAACAAGTTACAAGTAAGTAGAGATGTCATTTTTCAAGAAAGTCAAAAATGGTCATGGGATGCAGGTGTTAATGACGAAAGGCTGTCATCAGAGTTCATCATGTTGGATACGTTTTACTCTGATGAATCGACTGGAGACGCAGAAGCTGAGAATATCTCACCACCAGCGACAGAAATGGTAAGTTCACCTATACTTTTGTCAAGATCTCGCGAAACTACACCGCCTTTATTAACAAGCTCTCCTGAGTCCCAAGACAGACCCATTCGATTCAGGTCAATCAATGAAATTTACGCCAATACTGAGGAAATAGTCGCTATTGATGAAGAAGAAAATGAGGTGATGATGGTGATGTCTGAAGAATCAACCTGTTTTCAAGAAGCTGTAACTGAGACCTGCTAGTATGAAGCAATGAAGGAGGAGTTAAAATCCATTGAAAAGAATAACACCTGGACTCTAACTGAGCTCCCACCAGGCCACAAACCCATCGGCTTAAAGTGGGTATTCAAACTAAAGAAAGATTCAGATGGGCAAGTTGTTAAGCACAAAGCAAGGTTGGTGGCAAAAGGCTACGTACAAAAGCAAGGGATCGATTTCGAAGAAGTATTTGCACCTGTAGCAAGACTTGACACCGTTCGAGCTATCCTTGCACTTGCTGCAAATCAAGGCTGGGAGGTACACCATCTAGATGTGAAGTCAGCATTACTTAATGGGGGGTTAGAAGAAGAAGTATATGTCACCCAACCAGACGGTTTTGAGGTACAGAACCAGAAGCATAAGGTGTATAAGCTGTCAAAGGCACTCTATGGATTACGGCAAGCTCCACGAGCCTGGAACATACGCTTGGACAGGAGTCTAACAGAACTGGGCTTCAGAAAATACACTCAAGAACAGGCAGTATACATAAGAAATAAAGGAGAAGCAAGAGTGATTGTTGGAGTATATGTTGATGATCTGATTGTTACAGGAGGAAGCATCGAAGAAGTAAAAAAATTCAAGCAACAAATGATGACAGAGTTTGAGATGAGTGATTTGAATCTTCTCTCTTATTACTTAGGATTTGAGGTGGAGCAACAGAAGGGCAGAATATCACTTAAACAATCAGCTTATGCTAAGAAAATTTTATCTCAGTTTAAAATGACAGACTACAATGCCACAAAGTATCCGATGGAACCCAAGACAAAGCTGCACAAAGACTTGGAAGGAACTCCAGTTGATGCCACAGAATTTAGACGAATTATTGGGTGTCTTAGATACTTGCTGCACACACGACCAGACATCTCGTACGCAGTGGGAATGGCAAGCAGATACATGGACAAACCTACAATAATGCATCACAAGATGGTTAAACAGATCCTCAGGTATTTGAAAGGCACAATTCATTTTGGGCTTGCTTATAAGAAGGGTCCCAGGAGTTTGGTATATTCGGCTATTCAGACAGTGATTTAGCCGGTGATTGCGATGGGAGGAAAAGCACAAGTGGAATGACTTTCTATTTTAATGAAAATTTGGTGTCCTAGAACTCACAAAAGCAAAAGACAGTGGCACTCTCATCTTGTGAGGCTGAGTTCATGGCAGCAACTGACGCAGCTTGTCAAGCACTGTGGTTGAGGAGTTTAGTCAGCGAGTTAACTGATATAGAGCCGAAACAAGTTATTTTATTTGTTGATAATAGATCTGCCATAGCGCTCATGAAAAATCCAGTATTTCACGGGCGTAGTAAACACATAGATACACGCTTTCATTTTATCAGAGAATGTCTTGAGAAAGGGCAAATTGCGGTGGAGTTTGTAAATACTGGAGAACAGCGAGCTGATGTTTTGACAAAGGCACTGTCAGGAGTGAAGATAGCAGCCATGCGCCAGCTGCTTGGAGTTTGTGATTTGGAGCCGTCTCAGGATTAGGGGGAGAAATGTGAGCAAATAATCCAGAGATCAAGGAGAAACAACTCGCTATATTTTTCTGTTTATTAGTTTTATGTTTTTATGGTGTTTTTCTGATTTTATGGTTGTTTGTTAAGTTAGTTAGTTAGTATTATAAAGCTACGTAAATATCGATGATAATAAATTAATCTTTTGCGTTTTTCTTCACTGAGAATCCACCATCTTCCTGGGTCCAGAGCTAACATTTTTAAGCTTTTGAGTGAAACTCAGTAGCCATTGATGAGCTTTCATGGCATAATTCAAGAACCAGTGGGGTTGGTTGGTTTCAACTTTTAACAATGATTCTTCACTTGATTCTATTTTTTTTTTTTTTAATGTAAGAACAAGATCTTTCTACGTGAATCGAAAACAGAATCGAACAGTCTATCTCATAACTCTCCGGCCGATTCCTTTTTCGATACAGAATCTTCCCGGGGATTCTAGTAAAACGAATGTTACGGGGGCGCAATCCTCCGCCATTGGAGGAGACCTTAAAAACTCCTCCATTTCCGAACAAAGGCAGCGAGATTGTAAATTTCGATCAAAACCCACGACCAAATTCAAGTTTTTCAGCTCAGAAGCAGCAAAATTCATCTTCGGGTTTCGATAATTTTCGTGGGTCTTCTCAGATGTGTTCGAGCCTTTGTTCATCAAAGGAAATGATGGTTTAAGGTGTAAATTGAAATTTGATTATTTTGATAATATTTTGAAAAAATTATAAATAGACATGGTGTTGGAGTTTTTAGATTATGTTCCAGATGCTCAGGAACGTGAGAAGATTACTTCTGACGTTCGAACGAAAGCTTCCTTCCTCGTCTTCAATGAAACTTCACTCTGCTGCGCTACCGAACTCTTCGTCTCCGCTCCAAATCCCTGCAGAAACCCTAACAAAACCCCAGCTCAAAGCTCTCGTTCTCCGCCACCACGTTCAAGGCAAGTTTTATGACCTCGTTCGAAACGTCGTCGCTTCACCATCCGTCCTCCTCACTGCCTGCCGGAACCTCGTTGTGTCTAGACCTATTAATGGCGATAGCTCCCTCGACTCAGTGTACCTTCGTGAATCGGTGTCCAAGGAGTTTTCGATCGAGGAAATGTGTAGCCAACTCTGCGAAAATCAGTTCGATGTTCGAGCTTGTTGCGTTAAAATGGTGCCCTCGGGAGACGAAGGTGAATGTTTAATCTTGCCTAACTTGAAATTAAAGGTTTTGATTGAGGCGATTTGGATGATTTTGGAAATTGTATATGATGAAAGGTTTGTAACTTTCTCTTACGGTGGGCGTGTTGGTATGGGAAGACATACAGCCATTAGGTACCTTAGAAATTCTGTACAGAATCCAACTTGGTGGTTTACTATTGCATTTAATCGCGAAGGTTTTGATAATTGCCATGTGAATAAGCTATGCTTGTTTATCGAAGCGAAAATCAAGGATGAGATTTTAATTTGTCTTCTAAGGAGCTTGTTTGAATATGAGGCAGTGAAAATTGAACTTGGTGGATGTTATTTTGGGAGAGGATTTCCTCAGGAAAGTAGGTTGAGTTCAATTTTGGTTAACATTTACTTTAGTGGATTGGATAAAGAGCTACAGTCAATTCGTCTTAATAGAAATCAAGAAAATGCCAAGCTTGATTCTAACAAGCTCACTACAACGGTGGGTGCTTTTTATAATCCGGTGAAGATATATGTAGTTAGATATTTGGATGAGATACTAGTAATAACATCAGGATCAAAGGTGTTGACTATGGATTTGAAGAATAAAGTTCTTCAATATCTGGAATTGAATTTGGAGTTGAAGGTGGATAAATTGAACACTTCAATTCATAGTGCAGTTTCAGAAAAGATCGATTTCTTAGGGATGGAATTACAGGCGGTCGTGCCTTCGGTTTTGCATCGACCAATGTCGGAAAAGGCAATCAGGGCTAGGAAGAAGTACCTTAGACAGAAGGAGGTGAGGAGTTTAGAGTTGAAGAATGCAAGAGAGAGAAACAGGAAGAAATTAGGACTAAAAATTTTAAGTAATGTTTTTAAGAAATTGAGGACCGGTGATGGGTTTAAGTTTGAATTTCAGATTGAAAATGAAGTCAAAGAAATCTTTAGATCCTGGGCTGATGAAGTTGTTAAAGATTTCTTTCAGCCTTTGGAAGATCGTTCCGAGTGGCATAGGAAATTAACAGCAGGTGATTTTCTCACTCTCAATCACATTCGTGACCAATTGCCTCAAGAGCTGGTTGATGCTTATGATAAGTTTCAAGAGCAAGTAAACCAGTATTTGAATCCTTTAAAAGCTAGAAAAGCAATGGAGGAAGAAGAGAGGAGGGTGATGGAAGAAGATGAGCAAAGATACACGAAGAAAACAGTGGAGGACTTAACCAGGCTGCAAGTAAAAGTAGATGCACCCATCGAGCTTGTTAAGAAGGCTGTTAAAATGATTGGATTTACAAATAAAATGGGTCGTCCTAGGCCAATTGACTTTCTTATCGCCCTTGAAGATGTTGATATTATTAAGTGGTATGCAGGTGTAGGGAAAAGATGGCTCGATTTCTTCTGCTGTTGCCGTAACTTCAAGATGATCAAGACTATTGTAACTTATCATTTGAGGTTTTCTTGCATATTAACACTAGCTGAAAAGCACGAATCGACTAAACATGAAGCAATGAGGCATTTTACTAAAGATTTGAAGGTCTCTGATATGGAGAAAAATGAAGAAATCCACTTCCCTACCGAAAGAGAGATTAAAATGATGGGAGATAGAAGTCTTTCAGACCCTTTTCCTGTTGATGGAGCATTGGCTTTGTCCTTGACTAGAATGGCTTATGATGAACCTTCTGTTTCGTGTATAGCTCATTTTTGTGGCAGAACAGATACCAGATTGTATCGGGTTCGGCTATTGCAGAATCGATTAAACATTAATCCATTAGATCATAAGAAGTGGGTCCGAGGATTGGGTGTGATTCATCGAAGCCTTGATCGGAAATGTCTTCCTCTCTGTGCTGGTCACATTCATGAGTTATACATGGGGAAAATGTGTCTTCAAGACATTGATTGTACCTTAGTATTGGATATCAACTGAGTTGAGCAAGTCCAGGTTAGCGAGTTTAATGAGTAATATCTAAAGTGTGCTTTGCGAATAAACTACTTCAAAATTTTTTTTTGTAAAGTGAAATGTTTTCGATTAATTTAATTCGAAGTAGACTCGTGTTCACTTGCTATGAAGTTCATTGGTGAGAACAAATTATTTAAAAATAATAATTTTAAAAAAATATTCTTTTTATATAATTGTCTATATTGTACAACTACAGGCTTTTTGACATTTAGGAACAAGGTTGCTCTTACTTTTAGATAGTCCCAACTTCAGGTTTCAGAGACTAGTATGAAGATATCCCTTGCCATGATATTTTTTATGCACGAGAATTACTCCCACTGTGATCTTTCTAGAAGAGAAGAACTTGAGAGGCACTGTCCTCCACTTGGAATCATGCCATTTTAGCTGAAGTTAAGGGAGGACACGAGCAAAGTCAAACATGATGGTTCAAGGTGGTACTCATTTCAAACATGGTGCACCTGAGTATACGAGGTATTTGACTTTTTTTCGATTATGTTATAGAAGTCATGTGTGCTTGGATCATGTGCAAACATTCGATGGCAATTTTTATCATATAAGTTTCTAATTTTTATCTCATATTTTTTCAGAAACACTTTTATCATCATATCCCGAATACTCGATGCCCATATTTTTCCAATACCTTTCTATGGATCCTAGAAAACGGTTGTCAATCTTATAGACCAAGGTCTGTGGCTGAATCTCCATATATGTTTGAAACTGAATATACGGTTTGCGGCTGTGTTCTTTGTTAGGGGTGTTAATCAAGAAGAATTTGATTCAGATGCCATATTTTGGCAAGATCAAAGTCGCCCATTATTAGCAGCTAATGAATATTGATGTTACAATGATTCTAAATGTTATGATATCGATGCTTGGCCTTGAATACTTTTCCGGTCTGGGTGATGAACATTGTTCCCGAAAACATGAAAAAACCGCTGTAAGTGATCGAGGTCTGATTGACGCATTACATGATTGCTAAGATTTTTGAAAAATATAATGCTGTGTAGTACAAAACCAAAATTGCAGAGAAAATTACCAAATTAATCGACGGAGAATTTTTCACTGCAGGAACTCCCTATTTGAGTGTGGGAATCAAAATCATGACCATCTGGAAGATGATCAATGCGGGCGAAGGTGCAAGTTGATTTCAAATGTAATGGAAACGAAATCTAGTTTCAACTGATGCAGACATTCCTGAAACCAGAAATTGCCAATTGCCGAGTTGGAACAGTAAAACAACTGCAGAAACATAGATTAGATCAAAGAGAGTCGATCATCACATTCACATATTGTTACGAAGATAATATCCAATGTCACGTTAAAATTCCAAGACGCACAACACATTACTATGTACAATATTTGAAGGTGCATACGATACATTTCTCGTGATTTTAGACGGGCCTGTTTGCAGGTACTTGCTGCTTTAAAGCTAAGATATATACTCCCTTGTCGCCCATCTCTCTTCATGTCTTCCGAACGAGTATGCGGTGGAAGGAGCCTCCGTCAAGTGAAGAGTGTCGGGTTCGATGCCGTAATCCGTAAGCGGTCTATGTTCTAGGACTTCGTCGTGAGCCTTCACGAATTCAGGAATCTCGATTTCCCCTTTCCTCACGTCTTCCCAGAAGTACTGGAGACGGCTGATATATTTGATCTTCCAATACAATCTACAAATAACAGAAGGAATAAAAGAATGAAAATGTAATTTCTGTATAGCATTTGGTTGTCAATGATGGTAAATAAATATCACGGGAAAACTTGCGCGAGGAGAAACTAACATCCAGAGATAGAAACTAAAGTCTTATCTGGAAAAATGCCTAAAGAATGACTACTAGAAGCCAAATGATTTCTCGTAGCCTTCCCAAGGAGTGTCCACTTTTAATGCAGTCAAGGTTGATATAATGCTTATTTAATAAAGATAAGAATAGAAGAACAACCCACAAACTGACGAGTGAAGCAAGTCAGATACAAACTGAGGACACAAATGATTTTTATGGGCGGATGTCTTATATAGTTATATATAACATCACAAATTAGCGAAATATCACATTCAAAGGGCATGCATGGTTTCACTTTTTAGCAAAGAAATCTCGGAATATGATTTTGTAATAACAATATTTCGGGTGAGAGTGAAGAATCTCCGGTGCTTCCAGTACAATATTGTTCATTTTGGGTCAGAACCCACGCGACTTTGTTTTTGAGCTATGCTCAAAACGCGTTGTACTTGGTAAGGAGGAGAACTCGACTTATAAGCCACAGAGAGTATAATTAATCATATGATATAAAACGGAAAACAGAAAAATAAATAAGTAAATAAAATACTCACCCTCCGCTTAAGAAAAATCTGCCGAGAGTGGCAAAGACGAGCCTCGAACGAAGCCCGGGATGAACGAAATACACGACTTGAAGACGGTCCTTGTAACGAGGGGGAAGTTCTTCATAAATCCACCTCAAGATAGTCATGCCAGGAGAGTTATCCTCCTTTTGAACTGTACTGTGCATGTAAACGATACAGTACGGGCCCTCAGGCAACTCACTGCAAATTTTGTGGAGTATATATTTCTTTAGCCGCTCTCCACTTATGACTGTAGCTGTTTTCACAAAAATCAAGGTTGTATTAGGCAGCTTCATCTTCTTCACTCCAAAGACTACTACCCTCTTGGAGAAAACAGACAAAATACTAGGAGTGATGGACGACCGTAAATGAGGTTAGTCCAGTTTGATTATCAATTTTCAAAATGAGTTTAAATCAACAAGTAGATCATATAAATACTTGAAAAAAATCCCACAATCGAGACACCATATGAAACAAGTTTTGATCTCTACTTAGTATCTATGCTCCTCTTATAAGTTTTTTATGGCTATTTAAAAGAATATATTGACAAATCCCCTGCCACTCTTCTCCAAAACGATCTAAACTAAGTAAGGATCTCTAAAAAAAGTCATTAGAAAATTCTCTGAGCTTCTTGACGAACCAATTTTTCAACTTTGATAGCGAAAAAGGAACAAAACAGATTGATTAAATAAAGACGATTAAAGCACGAAAACCACAAAATAAACAGCACCCAGGAATTTTAAGAAGGGGGCGCCATGGGTGTGCTTGTTTACCTGGAAAGAACTTCCCGACTATGCGCAAAATACGGTTACCGCTCTTATCAGAGCCTTCGGGGCGAAAGAACTGCAAGAAATCGAGATCAGAGAAGTCCTCATCGGCCGAGAGATGTTGAGAACAATCGTGCCACTTTTCTTCCACTTCTTCGATCTCTCCCTCATAGGTCGACAATAACGGCCGGGAATCGATACCATAATCGGACGGCAATACAACCACTGAGAAATCGTTCGGAGTGCTGCCCATTTCTGTTCGCATTCGACTTTCCCCTTTTTTCAACCTTTCTCGCCTTACAAGTTACGAAGGAAGGAGGATGGAGACATGCCCATGTCGTTTGGCGGTAATGATGGACACGCGACTTCATTTTATTGGATATGTTCATAGAGCTCACGTGTAATCAAATACACGAACAAAGTTTCATTTTTTATTTTAGATATTACAGAATGCAATTTGGGAAGATAAGATCACGAGTCGAATCTATCAATTTGATGAGCTTTTTGATGAAAAACAAACGGGAAAATAAAAAAAATTCAATCTTTAATCTTGTGAAAATCGAACCCATGACTGTACAAGTTTAGTCGATATAGTTCTAAACTTTCTCAAATTGGAATTCGATTGTGGCTTGTTTACAAAGCACCGGTTTAGGTTGAAGAACTCCTTATTAAGTCATAATTTCAATCAAACAGTTAGAATTTGGTATGACTTGAATTCTAGTTGAGCAAGATTGAGTTCGTATATTTATATTCAGGTTTTATGTTTTTTCTATATATTGATGTTTTAATCGTAAAACTCAATTGTACCATGATTTCGTTGCATTGAATTTCTTATCTGCCCATAATTTTTTTTCAAAAGAATTTTTTACGTAAATCTTAATGATCCGTTTTTTTGCGTCATTTGTTTCTTAACACAAACTTGGTAAATTTAAAGGAGCAACCATTTTAGTCCTCAATGGATAGCATACTTCAAAGTCATTAGCCATTAATCAACTAATTTAGCAATTACAAAAGCAGAACATGTAAATTAAGCAAATTTATTATATCAAAGCAATGTTCACGAAGACAAAGAACAAAACAAAAGGCCAAACTACTACTAATTTATGAACATATACAGACAAATTTCAAGTTAAGAAGCTAAACCAGAGCACCAACAATGGCGGAAGACGATTTCACATTTATGAGCAGCAATCAGGACACCTTACCAATCCATTTTCGTTGCAAAATGGGCATCTTTTCAGCTCTCCTTCTTCTTCCTCGAACACCTTCCTACTTCCATTACAGTTCGGACATGGCACAAACCTCACATCCCCACAGCTTGCGCACACAAATTTGTGATCTTTGATCGGGAAATCTTCCAAGATCTTCGCTAGTTCTCCGTTTTCGTTTAGTTGCTTGATTTCCTCAGCTCCGCCTATGGATTTTCCGAGGATGAATACTTGGGGTAAGCTCACTGTTTTTCCTCCCATGGCTGATTGTAACTCTTTTCTGTACGATGAATCCATGGAAATGTCTCTTTCGTCGACTGCAACTCGAAATCCCCGGAAAATCATGAGAACTAAACAACAATCTTCGTATGTTTTTCGGATTCCCCGTAGACTAGTGAAGAAAATCACAATTCTGTCTTCTCCGCCCGGTAATCTAGACCAGTTATGAGGGAAATAAGAGTTTAAAGGGCTAGATCCGACTGATCTTACTCTTTTGCAGTGATCATTGGAGTTCAAATGTCTGAAAGATAATGCTCTCCGGTAACTGGAAGAAACATTCGAATCCAATTTAGAAAGCATACATTCCTCGGATAAATGCTGCCATAGCGGTTTAATCGCAGGACATGAATCTTCCTCCATTATTTCTGAACATTTCGGAGGAACGAAAATGGCGGATTTCTGCATTTGCGCGTCAGAAGAATCGAAGTCGAAGTCGTCGAGACCGTCCATGAGCTCCCATGTGTTGATTACAGAGTCCGGCGACAATGAGGAATCTAGGTCGGTTGGAACTGTAGGTTTAGTGGTTTGGATTGGGGATTGGGGCAAAAAATCTCGAGGGCCGGCATTGGGAATTATGGGTAAAGGACGATCGATGAGGAGGAGAGAGCCATAAGTAGTGGAAGTGAGAGAAACCAAATGGTGGGTATCGCCTTTAGAGAGAGGAGGATGATGAACCAGAGGAGTAGGGAGAGAGAAAGCTCTGCGAACAGGACGTGAAGATTTCGAACAAGAAGGAGAAGAAGAAAAAGAGCGATTTTCAGCGGGATGAGCAACTGGTCTAGAAGCAGAGCAACCCATGAAGAAGAAGAAGACGAGTCTTTCTGCCTTTTTTTTCTCTCCTCTCTCTACCAAGCTTTTGAGTGTGGCGGTTGTCTTCTTCAGAAAACTTTGATTTGCGGAATCTCAGAGATAGAAATAGATAAAACCCAGAAGTAGAAGAGAGCTTTTGGAGGCTTCCATGAAAAGGTAGAGAGAGAAAGATGGGTAGAAAGGAGCTTTCAGAGTTGGGTTGGATTGGAATGGATGGTGTCGACTGTCGACAGTCGTGGGTGGGTGGTGGGGAAGACGACTGATATGAATGTACTCCGAAAACGCGGTTAGGGATTTTTTTTTTTTAAATAAAATAAATCAATCTTATTAATATTTACCCTAAAATATACTCATAATCCTCCTATTCTTTGGAAAGTTTTAATTTTTCGGTCTCCGAGATCAATCTCATCAATTAACAACTTATTATTTATCGCCAAATATCGCTCAAGCAAAAAAGATATCGTGACAAAAACGTGCGAGTTCGTTTAGGGGTCGTAATGTAATTAATTGGATAGTGACGAGGCCGTGATTCAAAAGAATTTGACAAAGTGTTTGTTCTTGAACGTCGAAAGTGGAGAGACAGTAAGGGAGAGGGATATACTCTTTTCTTTTTGTAATCACCGGAATTGTACGACTTGTTCCAGACTCGATACATTATAAAATAGAAATATGGACTACACCGTGCTGAATGAAAAAATTTCCCTTCGCTCGATTCTTTTTGTAGGGCAAAACCATTTCTTTGACGACTAAGTTGAAAGGCTCGATACATATCTTTCCTAAAAAAATCTTAGTTAATTTGATCTTTATAAATAATAAATCGTCCCAAGACACGTCGTAGTGGATTAAAATACAAACACTTGTCATGTGTAATTGAAATAAAGACATGTAGCACTAAGTTAAACATCCTATAAAGCTCGTCTTCTTATCAAGAATGTGTAATGTTTGCTAATTTAGTTATTTTCATTAATAACAAAATCATTACAAATAGTATTTGTCAATTATCTATATATGATATTTTTTTATATAATTAAAAATTATTTAGATAATTTTTTTTAAAAGAAGCAAAAAAAACTAAATATTGCCAGATAATATTGCCCCTTTTTATGATGATTTTAAATCATGAATATGATTGCTACTTGAAACCAACTTTAATCATTATATGCAGTTCGAATTTATGATTTTTATTTTATTATTACTAATATTTTTAATATCTTTTACATTAATTTTACATATGCAGTTCGAATTCTATTATCTTTTTTTTTCAAAATTAATTTTATATTAAAGGATAAAGTACAATTTGACCCCTACAACTAAGTGAAATGAACAATTTACACCGTAAACTTGAATAAAGTGTAATTTGGCTCCTACAACTAAGTGAAATGGACAATTTACACCAGTAAACTTAGATAATAGGCAAGAACAACCTTAATGTATTGATAATGAGCAATATGGCCCTACCGTCATAATTTTCGCCAAAAAATAACGTTTTTTCACTTGTTCATTTTTTTCCCGAAATATCCCTTACTGAACCGGTCTGGTCCGGTTCGGTCTAGTGAGGGACATTTTGGAAAAAAAAAATAAACAAGTGAAAAAATGTTACTTTTTTATGGAAAATATAACGGCATGGGCCATATTGCCCATTATCAATACATTAAGGTTGTTCTTGCCTATTTTTCAAGTTTACGGTGTAAATTGCTCATTTCACCTAGTTGTAAGGGCCAAATTGTACTTTACCCAAGTTTACGGTGTAAATTGTCCATTTCACCTAGTTGTAGGGGCCAAATTGCACTTTACCCTGTATTAAAATTATACATGTAGTGATAGATTGTGTCAAGTGCCCTCATTTGAGCTAATTACTGTAATTCACTAAATTGGTTTAAGTTTTAGACTCAGAATAAAACTCGCAAATTTCAAATCTGGGTTTTCTTTTCTTCTACAAAATCTATGGATTCAGCTGAGCAGTTGATTGTCCACCTGATTTTCTGAGTGTTTCTCAGCAACCAAACAAGCTATGAAGCTAATTCAAAAGCAAAATACTTAAATGTAAGGGCTTGAAAGCCAAGGCAAGTGTTTCCAATCCATGGAATCTAAAGGACCACATTAAAGTAATTAATAGCAGAGGAATAGATCAGAAAACATTAAATCCAGAAAGATGAAGACAGAGATAGAAGACAACATCAGTAAATTTTACTCAAACAGCCAAGTAAATGATCTCCTAGATTGTGGTTTTAAAGACACATTCCTCTGAAGCTGCTATTAATTCTCCTTAATGGGTAATTTTCTTAAACCAAAATTGTAACTTTTGAGACTAAAAATAAAAAAAAGAATCCAGTCCCTATCAAGGAAGATGGTATGGGCTTTAAGAGAAAGCAGAACTCTACACAAGTTCATCCAGAAACATTGAAGATAATGTTTTGACAGAATAACGACACAGAAAATATGAAAAATACAGCTTGGCCAACCTGAAAGTTATGGGGAGAATAATTCTAGAAACTGATGGATAACTTTCTAATGTCCACCTGCAATTCTCAAATTTGAATTCTTGTCCCGAACCAGATGCATCAGACACTATTCAGTATGAATTTTTTAAAGGAAAATAGGAGGCCAGTTTCAATTGTATTAGAAAATTATTTTAGTGATATAAGATAACAAAAGAGGTCTAAGCAACATTCTCATGAATGTTGATAACTCTTTATAATTTACAATTTATGTATCTAAGCAACATTTTCTGCTACCACTGCATATCTACAGAATTTACAATTTAGTTTTGATACTCGGTCGAAAAAGTGGAAGAACAAGCTTGCAGATTGGAGCACTTGTGAGAGGAATCCCATTTTAAACAAATGCTATTTGAATTGAAGAAGGAAGAACCTTTCAATTCTCTTTCTCGGCAATCTAAATTAACCACAAACTTCCCACTGCAGAATTGAAGCTTTTTAGTTGCTGCTCTCATGGTGGGTTACTTGCAGGAGCTCACGGACTTCTAATTTTACAGATTAAGCAGTCTGCCATGGAGTTATCCCGACTGCTTCTGCTTCTGGATTTTATTAATAAATAAGAATGCAGGTGAATGAATGTAGAGAAGTAATAGTTAGAATTGAGAAACGCCATATTCAGCTCAAGTTCAATTTATGTATGCGTCAATATATTAACAAAAAGCATGCAAAATCAGTCCAGTTTCGACCTGATTGTGCATTTTCAGAGAAGCAGAGGCTAAGATTGCTTAGACATTCGATCGTATAAAAACATAATAGAACAAGGCCATCTCTAAAATCCATCAGAAACAGCCGATAATACCTGAATGACACTGCAATATTGAAGTGGATCTTCTAAATTATGGGAGATAAATAAACTATTTCGTCAACAGAGAAATTAGAATAATTCAGAAGGTTTCGGAAGGCAAACCCGAAACAGGCAGGAGATAACAGTGACCTTGTGAGCTCCAATCAACCGACGCTAAAAGGTCCAATATCGCCGGTTCTGAGAGACCCAGCAACCTCGTCAGCAACCGTCAAACAAGAAGAAATCCAGCCACTCAAAGCCGCCCACGTCAAATTAGCCATCCAAAATGCCGTGTCCCATTTCATAGCCATAGCTTCGTCCCCCTTTCAGACCCCAGTCTAGCTTTCCGCATGAAGATTTGGGATTGCGAATTCGCAGCTGGTTAGTGGAAATACAGAGCAGTTAGGTGTGATGGAGAAGACTGAAGTAGGCAGATATTAAAGAAACTGTGAGTAATCAACGCTTAAATACCATCCGCAGCCAGCAAAGTCTTAATTTGAGTAAATATCATTTTAAGCTCTCTAAATTCAGAAATTAATAATAATATCTATGAAATTTAGAGTTATTATTAATAAAAACCATAAATTTATTAACAATTTAACATTTTTAAATCTCTTGTACTTGACATTGGTGCAAAACAAACTCGAAAATGGACTACTTTACCTCCACTTAGGCATATTCACAGACATCCTGTAATGACCTGGACTCCGTTCTCGCAGGCTCAAGCCGTGCAGTTCCCACCAATGGGCTGCTGCTACGTGGGTTCTCGAAGGGCGGTACACGTGTACTCACAATCTTCTCTCCCATGGGCCTGCGGGAACGGGGTCCAGGCCGTTACACGTCCACACTTGAAATGAGGGTAAAATATGCTCGGGAACAGACGATATTGTCTCTATGCGGTCGCTCATATTTAAATACGATTGTCCGTATTTGAAACGAGTGCAAATTATACCGAGAAACGAGGTATCTCGATTTCACGTAGGTTGTCTGCACTTAAAATGTAATTACCCCGCTTTTGGCTTTAATGGCACGATTGTTGGCTCTAATACAGGTTTATTTTTTGTGTATTTTTTTTTTTTTGTAAAATTTGCGGACGTTATTTACGCGGGGGGGGGACAGATTGTGAGGGCTTTGGGAAAGACGGAGGCCAACGTCGGCGAGCTCAGGCGAGCTGAAACAAAAGCATACTACCTTCCTCTTCAACAATGGCTTCCACCGCTCTCAGCAGGTCCTTCTTCAGCTCCTATGTCGCCACTCATCTCACCGATCACGTTAAAGTAAATACAACTTTGCAACTTTTGTTGAACGTTTTGAACGGTTTGTGCTCAATTAGATTTTTCGATGTTGTTGTAGAATGATCGCGATTAAGGTTGAGGTGGATTTTCGGATTTGAAGTGTTGTGTTTGTTCTCGAGTTGAAAGTAAACTGGAAATGATGTGCGGACTGTAATTTGTTTTAGTTTTTTCTTATTACGTTTTCGAGAACTTCTGATAATTTTAAACACGTAGAAGTGTAATTTATGATTTTCTTCTCCGTACCTTATTCTATTTCCTGAAGTCCTGTAAATAATATCTTCCTATATCTTCTCCGTTCTTTGTTTTTGGTCTGATTTTTGTTTAACTAGGGGGGGATACCTGGAGAGTTTTCAGTGAGTTTTGGATTCCAAAGGCAAGAAACTTTGAAAGGAAATCAAGTGCTTTCCGCGAAGAAATTTAAATTGGACTGTTCATTAGAAAGGGAGATGGATGTAAGTGGATCGCTGGTGATTGATAGTGATGCTGGCCGCTTAAATGGTAAGTCTAGATTTCTCGAAGATCGTATATACTCATATGGGCATTTTATTTACTTATTGTAAATAAATGGTTTGTTAAAGAATTGGAGGAGAAAGAGCCCAATATTTCAACAATTCTAATGAATTTTGACAACAAGTTTGATCCTTACGGAGCAGTCAGTACACCGCTTTACCAAACAGCTACTTTTAAACAGGTAAAAGTTCATGGTAGGAGACTGTTATTTACATTTTGAATTATTGGGATATGGTTCAGTTTGTGTTAAATAAGTGGAAATGTGCTTTTATAAACAGGATAGGTCAGGAGCTAATTATTCCCTTTTCTGTGGAGGTTATGACTTTTATGGTTAAATGCTATATCTAACCACGAATGATGGTGTATAGTCTTTTATGAGAAACTTGGAATTTTTGGGGATTGCTTTTTCTTCGGTCTTCAACATGTGCTAGTGTTCTTATGGTAGTGTTTCTTTTTATCAGTCAAAATTTTATAAGAGAATGTACAATGCAGAAGACAATTATAATCGGGTATGTTTAGCACTTTTTTGCAGTCCCCCGAGGATCAAAAGCAAGAACATACGTCCTTCAAAGCAAATGTTGGTAATCTCATAAAACAGAAAAATGAAAGGGTTGTTAGACTGTCAAGACTATTATCTAATGGATCCTTCCTTAATTTTGTAGTGATTAGATCTCAGATTTAGGTTGGAAGAAATAGATAATGTTATATTTGTGTTTCATATAACGAATGCTAAAACTATCATAACTTTGATACTTTTGAGTTTCAAGATATGCATAATCATAAGGGTTTCTTTTGGATTTGCAATTATGATTTTCAATTCATTTGCTCAGTCCGCCAACCTACCCCACCCCCCCCCCCCCCCCCCCCCCCCCCCCCCTCCTCTTCCATTCCAATTGTTACCTACATTTTAGTGAAAGAGAAACCATATAATTATTTCCAGTCTTGTTTCTTTTGATATCTGTCCTCCAGCCTTCAGCTACAGAGAATGGCCCATATGACTACACCAGAAGTGGAAATCCTACAAGAGATGTTTTAGAAAGGTGCAATTTTGTCTCTTCCCCCTGTAGATTGATTTTATTTCTTTGGTAAGAAAAATATTATTGTACAAAAGAAGGAGTGAGGTCCAAAAAGAAATAGTTCTATTCCTTAAAAAACTCTATGATAGCTGGATCATTTGGCCTGAGCCTCGAACTTAAGTGCTAAAATATATAGCTTTCGCTTTTTTTTTTCTTTTGTTATCTTTTTGTATCTTGTCTCTTTAGTAATAAATATTATGAATGATTATTTAACAGCCTCCTTGCAAAGCTTGAAAAGGCAGATCGAGCATTGTGCTTCACAAGTGGAATGGCTGCTTTGGCTGCTGTTTCACATCTTGTTGGAACTGGTACTTTTCTCTTCTAACTTTAAAGTATTTATTTTGTCACCTTTGATTATGTGAGCGTATGTCATTATAATCCTCACATTCGTGGGAGTTTAACATTGAACAACAAAGTATATTTCCGTGAAAAAAAATTTAGTACGAGTTTATGTAGATAAATGTCATTAGTTTAGTTTTTCCTATTTCTCATAGCCCTTTGCTCTGAAAGTTTTATTGTTCTATTTTCTTTCTGGAGGACTCTTTCCAATAAAATGGAAAAAAGTATGAAAACCAAAAAAAGACTGCCTTTCCTTTGCAGAACCCGTCTTGGTGTTGTCTTTGTAATCAATGTTCATTTCTTTTTTAGGTGAGGAAATTGTAGCTGGAGATGACCTGTATGGCGGTTCTGATAGGTTGCTTTCTCAAGTGATTCCCAAGAGAGGAATCGTGGTGAAGTTAGTAAAGCGATCCCATAATTATATTGTTTCTTAGTTGAAGAAAAGATTCAAGGTTATAATGTCTAGAGTATGCAGGCGAGTTAATACATGTGACTTAGATGAGGTTGCATCTGCAATTGGGCCATGGACAAAGCTCGTGTGGTTGGAGAGTCCAACTAACCCGCGGCTACAAATTTCAGATATTCGAGTACGGTGGTTTGGTAAAAAAAAGTATAAGAATCTGTTATTTACTGTCATCTTTGTTACTTTGTGGAACAACAATAATTAGTGATTATTAGAAATGTATAGGGGCAATGTATGAAGATATTATCTTTGTGGTTTTTCTCATAACCTATATTATTTTTTTATACAAGCCAATGGAAAACTATAAAGGTGTCAAGCTTAGGTTTAGAAAATAGTAGGGTTCTTATAACTTACAGACATAGAGCGGCTAAGAAATTGGTGTTAAAATAGGTTTGATCAACCGTTTTAGAAATTTTTTTATTGGAGTGTCTGTTTCTGAATCTCATAATGAATTTCTACAAATTGTGTATCTTTAGAACATTTGGTGATTTATATGTCCTTATACAAATTAGTGACACTGCTTAATCCTAATGGTTAATGCAAAAATATATTGATTTTCTCCTTTCAGAAAATAGTAGAAATCGCTCATGCACATGGTGCACTGGTGATGGTTGATAATAGCATAATGTCGCCTGTATTGTCGAGACCATTGGAACTTGGAGCAGGTCAAGAACATTTTTGTGACTGAAATTTCTGTTTATTGTAATGTTTTTCTTTCATATAGGCGATCTTAATTAATTTATCTCTTTTACACACATTCTTATCAAAAAATGATTTCTCCTTCAGATATTGTCATGCACTCAGCTACAAAATTTATTGCTGGACATAGTGATGTCATGGCAGGTGTGCTTGCTGTAAAAGGGGAAAGGTCATATTGCTTGAGCTATGTTCTCTTGTTTGTGTTTACAAGATCTTACTTTTTGTTGTTTGCTGTCTGTTGAATATCCCACATTGGAAAATTGAAAGAGAAAGGTCCTGTATAAATATTGAGGAGGTTCCCTCAATCCTTGAGCTAGCTTTGAGAATGAGTTCTACCCCTCGTATTCTATCACTGTCGTATGATATTACTTCTCATATGGACCATCTAAACCACACTCTTGTTTGAGAGAATTTGTGTACTTGCTTTGTAACGAAGCCTTTAAAGTGTGCTGCAAATTTAAACTCCAATATTTTCCCCAAAATCGACTGTGAAATTAGTTTATCAATTTCTCTTCCAACCTTAAATTAAAAATCAACAACTTTAATAATTCGCTGAATCTCTTAAGTTTTTAAATGAAATTCAATATTTTTGCTTTAATCGAGAAATTAAAACTTTATTAAAAATTTGAAGCATAAATATATAATTCATAAAAATTATTTGTCAAATCATATTTAATATTCGGAATCTCTTAACATTATTAAAATTGTTCAAGTTCGAAAAGAAATTAAACCAATTTGATCAAATAGTTTAACTTAATAATACAACGCTACTAAAATATTTAATTTTAACCATATGATTCTTTTTGCAATTTACTGTAATGCGCTTTCTTTTTCGTCTACCAGTTTGGCAAAGGAGTTGTATTTTCTACAGAATGCAGAAGGCTGTGGTTTGGCTCCATTTGATTGCTGGATCTGTTTGCGAGGAATCAAGACAATGGCCTTAAGGATAGAAAAGCAACAGGTTCGACTACTCAACTATGTCAAGAACATGTCTTTTCAACAACTTTTATCTGTGCATTATTTATGTTACATGTATCAGTTGGTTCTCCTATCAAAGTTAGTTAAATCTTGTCAGTAATGGATTGTTCAAGTTAATTTCATCAAACCAGAATATTTTATGGAAAAGGTGAACTGAATAGGAGGTCTATCAGTTAAATGCTGAACCTGATGGTTATTTTCTTTACAAAAATTTGCAAAGAGAAGATCAAAAAGCAATTTCAAGGACATGTTCATGATAGAATCTCAATAAACTCTTGTTAAAAAATTAAGATGTGTTGCTAGCCATCTCTTTTAATTTTTGAGTCTATAAGTCAGAGAATTCTTCAATATTTTCTAATTAATATCATTTCAAATGTTAAATGTTTTTCTGCGGGACTGTCGTGCTAAATTTTAAAGGAGTCTATCAATGTAAAAGAACTAATACTTTTTTCATATCATTCACCAATCGCAAGTTACATACTCAGACAATTCTAATCAATAAAAGAAACAATTTCCTAACTTAGAGCTAATTACAAAGCACAAAATATAAGAAAAATATACAAACTATCAGTTATAGATTTTTCCTTCTATTTGGGATTTTATCTCTCATAGATAGAAGAGGTGTCCGTTGAGGAGGTTAATTGAGAATTTTGGATGCTTTCCTGTCTCTAGTCACTCACTTAATCAATATGTTTTACTTATCTGAAATAACAAACAAACATGTCAGCATTTTGGTGAGAATATTTTGAGATGGAAAGTGAAAATTTACAAGAAAGAGATGATTTTTAATGACGATTATGAAACAAGAAAACAATATGAAGATAATTATGGAAATTGGTTTGGACTGAGCTGTTCAAAAAACATTATAGTTAACATAGATATTTGGATAGTTAAAGACAAAAACATGATATTCAATAAGCGATACTGATGAATTGCTTAATTACCCAAATTGTACCAGAAAAAGATATTTATTTGTAATAGAACTTTCTTGAATTTGCTGTACTGATTGACATTTGTTCGCTCTCAACTTTTCACTATTCTTGCAGGATAATGCACAAAAGATTGCTGAATTTCTGTCCTCTCATCCACGGGTAAAGAAAGTGTATTATGCTGGTCTTGCAGATCATCCTGGACGAGCCTTGCATTATTCTCAGGTATTGATGAAGTAGATTTTTATGGCTAGTAATTCAATTTTGGTGACAATGATGTCCTTATCACATTTCTTTGTTACTTACTGCAGGCAAAAGGTGCGGGCTCTGTACTAAGCTTTTTAACAGGTTCACTGGCACTTTCAAAGCATATCGTTGAAACTACCAAATTCTTCAGCATAACTGTTAGTTTTGGTAATTGTTCTGTTACTTAAAGTTCATATCAACCTTAATATCTTTCTAATAAATTGGTTCAAGGAGTAAATTGATTTTTGAAGAGGAACCAATAGAGAGATAGAGTGCCATATTTATGGCACTCTTTTTGGTGGAGAATTTGCTAAAGTTTTGATGCGTGCTAATTGTTTGTGGAGTCGAACATTGATATTAGTTCTCTCTCTTTATTACGTAGATTTGTATACTTCACCTATAAAAAAATGAATAGATTAATTCATATTTTAATCAGTATTTGGTATACATATTGATGGCTGAGGTATAAAACTGACATGCTTTGATTTTGCTTATCTTTTCCTTGAGGAGAAAAGGAATTAAATGTTTTGATTCTCGAGGCAGAATATGTCATCTGCCTTCCTTGTGACTCTTAATCTTTAATGCGTAAACTTTGCATCTTATGAAAAAAAAAAAAAACAGAAAATCTCAAATGTTGTGTGATTGGAGTAATAATTGGCCTAGGCTTGCAAAACAAGGAAATTGACACTAAATTTTAAAATGAGCTTAGGGCAAGTGATAAATCTCCTATCCATTACGAACAATTTACCTGTCATTTATGCTTGTCTAGGTGATGAGTATTCAATAATTGTAAACAGGGGTAAGGAATATTTTGAGAAGTTTTTGGGAGAGAGTTAGGTTTCTTGAACGCTTAGTATTTGTTATCATTTTGTGTTTACCAAATAATTTTGATGTGGGGTCTCTCTTTATCTGGCGGGTGGAACCAGTCGATCAACTTTATGATGGTTGAAAACATTCACTTTGATGTCGTCTGCTGTTTTCTTATAAACAAATGTGGTATATTATTTGCCAGTGTTAAATGATAAGGAATACTATAGGTAATAGATGATGAATGAGACTTTCTTATCCAAGTACTCGAGAGTCTGGTTAGCTTGCACTGCCTCATTTTATGGCTAGTTTATTTTTAGACTTGTTAATCTCGTGGTAGAGTTGCTCTTTTTATTTGGAGTTTGGAACATTTGAGCTCATGCCTTTTGATTTTTTGTCTGATGTTATATTATGATGAACTGGTTACTGGCAGTGGCTTTTGTAGTTCATCTCACTTTTTAATTGAATAACATTAAGAATTTAGACTTTTTGACATGCAAATGCTATCAAGAATTATGTTTGGTGTTTTGCAAGTACAGGTCCAATTTGACATCCAATTTTAATAAAACTAAAGTTCTGTGATGTATTCTGTGATGTCTGCTTAACGAAATGCTGGTCATAAAATGACTGAAATAACTATTCATGTTACTGATTGAGTAACATTTTGTTACATTTTGTGGAGGAGATTGTACACATAAACTTAACTTTTTATTTCTAGAAATAAATGGATCATTTGGGGTATTTTAATCTCGGGAGATTTATATTATAATTTCATCATTTACCAAGTTATCTTTTGTTTACAGGAAGTGTGAAGTCTCTTATAAGCATGCCCTGCTTCATGTCTCATGCAAGTATACCAGCTGCAGTGCGTGAGGCCAGAGGTTTAACAGAAGACCTTATCCGCATATCGGTTGGAATTGAAGACGTGAATGATCTGATTGCCGACTTAGACAACGCACTTAGAACGGGACCTCTTTAGGCAGTTCTCAGGTTATTTGAGTTCATGCTCTTAATTGGAAGAATGGTCTGGATCTGCTCCAACTTCATTGTTATTCTTATTCTGCAGGGTGGCAGAGAGAGGAAATAATACCACTTTCTGCTTGTGAAACTTTGTATTTTTAGCTAATGGTTTGAGCAAATTTAGGGTCGGTTTCTCTGATTTTTCTGAAGTTTTCATTTTTTAATTTTATCTAAATAATGGAAAAGAACGTGCTTCTAAATTAAGAGCCAACTCTTCGTAATGCATTTTCCTGAGAAGTTGGCATGGATAGGATGGTGGAAAACGAGGAATATCAAAGCTGATTTTAAGAGAAAAAAATTAATCAGGTATGGTTTACTCGCAATATTGGAAAAAAAGACCTGTTTTAGAACAACAAAAATGAATGCTCGATGCAGGATTGACTACTTTTACACGGATGCTATGACAACAAGTTTGTCGTGTTTTATTAATTCGTAATACTATTTTTACAAAACTAGATAGGATCTTGCAAAGATGTCACCTATTCATTAATACTTAATTATAACACTATCACACTTAATTGTTACGTCACATCATAAAATTAGAATGTAAAATTAAAATCAAGATTTAACATTACTCTTGAAGAACCATCTTAGAACAATGCAAAATTGACTACTTTTACAATGTCATGACAACAAGAAGTTCGTCGTGTTTTATGAAAATGTGATAATATCTTACAAAACTCGATAAGATCTCATGGAGATGTCATTCATTCGTTGGTAGAAACAAGCCTATAAGTTTTCATAACCACCATTAAGATTGATAGTTGAATTTCACTTCCAAATTTCTAGAGAAGCATTCCTTCCATAAAAGTCACTTCCAAGAAAGCATGACAACCACATTTCAAACTCTATGCTAGTTCAATGTAGAAGCCTATCGTCGCCTCTAAACAACATTATCAGTACTCATCAACAATACATGCATCAAAAGTAAAAACAAATATCATGAATGTTTTACAAAATTCAACAAATTATATACGGAGCAGTACCTATTTGGTTGTTGTGCCTTTCTTCTTAACCGCCATCGCTTAAGAATATTACGTAAGTTTGAGGAGTTGAAAATCTGAAGCTTCTTCTAGTTAGAAAATGCTATATACAACCTTCGATCCGGAGTTAATGTAATCCAATCTGCAGTCACAAATAGCAGCAATTAGAGCAAGAGATCTGCTAAATAAAATTAAAGCATCCTTCCAGATTCATATATCAATCGGCATTCAGACTCTGATAAACAGGAAAATTTATCGAACAGTGCCAGTTAATAGAAATGAGTCAATGTCACTATGCGCATAACATCCCATAAAACTCAGTCACCAAGTTGAAATAAAATAAGTAGGTGTAGTAGCGTCCTCAGATTAGGAGAAAAGCTTCCACATTTTTGGCGAGTAAGACAGACTAGAAGTCTTTATCACAGAAAACCTAAAAGCTAACCTAGTGGCCAGAATAGAGAGTGCCGCCAAGCAAATCAGCAGTTTGATACAGTTGGTCCAAACTCGGATCATTAATTACCCAAATAATTATGCAAATTGTATAGTTTGATGATTTGTAAAATGCAACAAAAAATAACACTGCATAGCTGAAAGCGGGTACAATTAAATTACCAACTATTCGCTCCCAAAATCATCATAGCTCAGGCCATCTGATATACTATCCCCTGTAAGGCCTCACAAGGCACGTGAGTCAGCCGGTAACCATTTACAGTATGATCACTATAAATTAACTAAGATAACACAATCATTACCATGATGTTCTCTTTCTTGATTCACTATAAAATTATTAGCCCCTGCTGCAATGAAGGGCGATCTACCAAAGCTGTCTAGTATATCTGAAAGGTTAATGATAACAAACTAAGTGCTAAGCTGGAATAGAAAAAAAGAAACGCGACTGTTCAGGGCCACAATATGTAGCTAGAAACTGAACGTATAACCATGGATGAAAGATAAGCATTAATAGACATGTTGAGAATACACAAGTATCAATAAGAAAAAATGGTGTGAAAGAAATATTGAAAAAATTCATGAGCCAAAAAACAAAAGAGTTCGCATGATGTTGAAAAGAGCTCAATTAATTGAAAAATCAACCATTGAAATATTGATAAAGCACCTTGACCGGATGATTTCACCATAGCCTTTTTCCAAAATTCCTGGGAGGTGATTAAAAAGGATTTGCTAAAGGTTTTCAACGAATTTCATCAAAATAGGATCGTAACTGGTAAGACAAATGAGTCTTATCTATGCTTAATTCCCAAAAAGTGTAATTCAGAAAAGTTGAAAGATTTATAAACAAATAAGTTTGGTGACAAGTCTATACAAAATTATCGTAAAAGCGTCGACTAGCCGGATTAAGGGAATCATTGGAGATACGATTTCCAAAAACCAAAGGCCTTCATAGTATGTAGGAACATTATAGATTTCTCTTTAATCTCTAATGAATGTTTGGAAGATTATAGGTCGAAGAAGACTATAAAGATTGTTTTTAAGATTGACTTTGATACAACCTATGATCATGAGGATTGGGGGTTTCTTGATTTTGTTCTCATAATAAAAGAGTTTGATGCTTGATGGAGGAAGTGGATTTCAGGATGCTTAAGTACCTTCAATTTCTCAATTCTCATTAATGGTCGCCCTAGAGGCAAATTTCAAGCTACTAAAAAGCTAAGACAAGGAGATTCACTTTCACCCTTCTTATTAGTGATATACTAAGAAAGATGTTGGAGATATCTAAAGTACTCAATTAATTGAAGGATTCAAAGTTGGTCATGATGCTATACACCTCTCATCTTCAATTTGTTGATAATACTATTTGCTCCTTGTTGATAATGAAACAAAGATACAAAATATGACAGGTGTAAAAATTTGAAGATTATTATCCGCCTCAAATTAAATCTCAGCAAAAACAACGTAATAAACATTAATATTAATGAACACAAGATGGATAGATTTTCTCATATGAATAAATGCACGAAAGTAACGTTGCCCTTAACATATTTGGGTTTTCCACTTGGTGGGAACCCATTATCTCGTTTTTTTTTTTTGCAGCCTGTGTTACAGAAACTCAGAAAAAATTAAATGGATGGAAGAAGCGATGTTTTTCTAGGGGGAAGTAGACTTACCCTGATTCAGGCAGTTCTTGACAGCATTCCTTCCTATTATCATTCTCTTTTAAACTTTATGGTAAAGTGGCAAAGATGTCGGACAAATTAGTATGAGATTTCTTTTGGGAAGGAAATGACGGCGACAATCCCATTTGATTAGATTGGGGTCTATTATCAATTCATACTCGGAAGAAGGTCTTGGCATAGGAAACTTCAAAGTTAGAAATAAGGGATTGTCAGGGAAATGGCTTTGAAGATTTCTATGGAGTGTGATTCACTATGGCATGTGGTGGTCAAAAGCAATTGTGGAGCTTGTCCTTTTAACTGGGTTACAACTACAGTTAATTGTGTTTCTTTTCGCAATCCTTGAAAATATATTTTTCATCTTTTAGAGATTGTATTGGATTTAAAGTGGGTAGTGGAATCTCAATTGGCTTTTGGGAAGACATGTGGGTCGGAGATGAACCTTTATCCGTCAAGTTTCCACACATTATCGCTTATCACGTGAAAAAAATCAGGTCATTGTTTCCCTTTATGACCCAATGCAACTATCCACTAGTACATGGAACTGACCTTTCGAAAAGATATAAACAGCTCAGAGTTAGGCGAACTTAACTGTCTTCGTACAACTATCTCTTGTGTATCGCTAAGAGAGAATTTTATCAATTCTCGAAGATATATTTAGAATCATCTTCTTATTTCTCTTCAAATTCTTCTTCTTAAGTTTGTTTCTATCTCGCCTGAGAATTTCCTTTTTCATAACTTTAGATGGAGTACAAGAGTTCCATCTAAAATACAAGTTTTCACCTAGATTTTGGTTGAAGAAAAATTGTATACTAATGATCAAATCCAAATAAGAAATCATTTCAGAGCATTATCTCTTCATTGTTGTCATTTATGTAAAGATCAAGATGAAACTAGTAACCACATAATGATTCATTGTGAGTTTGTTGAAACGGTTGTGGATGCATCTTTTCTCCTCTTTCGACCGAACGCTGGGAGTTCAATCTGATATTGAAAGATTCATCATTGATGCTTTTATTATGGAGAAAAGAGACAAGAAGAAGATAAAACTAATTTGGAGATTGAAATTTTTAGTTATCTTTTGGACTATTTGACTTCATAGAAATGATATTATTTTTACAGATAAGCATATGAATAATGTGATTCATGAGATATGATTGATTTTTTTATTGCTAAGTGGGATTATAGTTATAAGTATTTTAAAAATTACCCTTTTAATAGAATTCTTTTCAACTAGAAAGAAATTGTTTCTCAGTAAAAGTTTCTTGTCCGGGTAGAATTCTCTTCCTTCGACTTCTTGTAACTTTTCGGGTTTAATACAAAGTTTCTTATTAAAAAAAATACATTTATCGATCAGCAGGCATGGTTTGTAAATAGAATACACTCATCCACTTCCACGTCCAATTTAAATGAAAAAGGAAATAAAATAAAATAATAGAATATTGATGACCTGAATCATTTAGGGTATTTCAGGATTAGTCATTAAGTTTTGAGCGAGCCATTGAAAAATACATTCATTCAAGTCCTGAACTTTTTTAATCGAGAGATCTAAAACTTTCTGATGAGGGCATCTTTTATTTATTTTTGTCATTTCCTAAGTGTCATTTAATATTGTTATTTTCTATGTTCATTTATGTTGGTCAAACTTAGCTTTTCGTCTTCTAAGGTGTGTTCATTTATGTTGGTCAAGTTAGCTCTTCGTCTTCTCGGATTTGTCCTATTTAAAGGTTGCATTGTAACTTGATAGAATAGATGATGAAGATTATGATGATGAATTGAATTGAAAAGTGTTTGCTATCTTCCAACCCCTTTCTCTCTTCTCTTTCTCCTTAGCTTCTTCTCCCCTTTTCTCCCCTCTTTCTCTAGATTCTTCCTCTCTTCTCTTCACGGGCTATTTCTCCTCTTCTGCCTCCTTACTATTCTTTCTTTCTAATTTCCCGCTGCATCAAATTTGGTATCAGAGAAGGTTTGATTGCTTTATCAAACAATCAAATTCTGGTTTCCTTAATTTTCCGACCTCACTGTCCATTCGGTGTTACTGTTCATTTTCGGCGTACTGTTCATTGGGTACTGTTCACCTCGCACGATCGGCACTGTTCATCAATTCGGCACTGTTCATCACTCTTCATATGGCGTCTGAAGACCTTGCTGGGCTGTCCAATTCCGATGAAGAGAAGTATGGATTTCAACGATCAATTTTGAAAGTAGAAGAAATTGATAGCTTTGTGGAAGATGTATTCTTGAATGACAAAAGGGCTCATGAAACGGAGGAGTTTGTAAATGATTCTTATGTTTTTGTGTGCGCTCATGGGATTCGAAATAAGCGATGTGATGTTTGTGGACTTGTTCTTATTCACAAGTTCAAGGAAGAGAAAAGTAGTTTTATTTAAGTTATGAAGATGTTCCTACTTCGATTGATCGGCTTGCTATTTTGTGGTTACATCAACTTGAGTGGATCAAGTTTCTCCTTCCCCGGGAGAATTGATGAGGGCATCTTTTATTTATTTTTGTCATTTCCTAAGTGTCATTTAATATTGTTATTTTCTATGTTCATTTATGTTGGTCAAACTTAGCTTTTCGTCTTCTAAGGTGTGTTCATTTATGTTGGTCAAGTTAGCTCTTCGTCTTCTCGGATTTGTCCTATTTAAAGGTTGCATTGTAACTTGATAGGATAGATGATGAAGATTATGATGATGAATTGAATTAAAAAGTGTTTGCTATCTTCCAACCCCTTTCTCTCTTCTCTTTCTCCTTAGCTTCTTCTCCCCTTTTCTCCCCTCTTTCTCTAAATTCTTCCTCTCTTCTCTTCACGGGCTATTTCTCCTCTTCTGCCTCCTTACTATTCTTTCTTTCTAATTTCCCGCTGCATCACTTTCACTATTTCTTAAGCTCATGTCGTACCTCAACATCTACATTTTATAAGATAATCGAACGTAAATTTTTTTTATCACTAATTGTAGCCAGGAGCAAGGTTTTTAGAATAGCTTTTGCTTCCTCTTTCTTATTTTTCGTATATTAATATGATAAGAAGTGTGAAAATAAAGAATTAATCTTTGAGGTTATTTTATCAAAGTATTAACAAAATAAAAATGATGATTATTTTATATATACATACAAATAAGAACTATTAAAATAAGGCACTCCAACAGTGACAAGAAAGTAGAGAAGAAAAGGAAGCAGAAAATGGTAGAAAAACTAGGAATGTGCAAAATGTCACCAAAATTTTAAAAATATTGGAAAATTTTCACCAGCATTTTGACCTGTTATAGGCATTAGATTTTCAACTTGGTGATATCTCTAGCTGGAAATCATTTAGGTAATCTTGGATATATAAACTATGAGGGAGCGAGCAAACCTGAACTCTGAGCAAAGTCAACAGTCAAATCTGAGAGACTGAAATTCTGAGGAATCTGACTAAGAAATCCAAATGAAAAAATGTCTGAATCCAGAAGTGGTTCATTCAAGGGTTGTGTGTTAGGTATCACATTGGTAAAATTTGCGACAGGTGCATCCACAATGGTCGGACGTTCTTCCATCAAATTGCCATTTACACCAAACATATTTTGGCAACTACCTGAATATTCAGCTTCCAATTTTACTGTCCCTCCATTTATTCCTTGTATCATACCTATGTTTGAACTTTGAGGCAAAATCATATTGGGTTGTAAATCAATTCTACTTGCATGAGCAGACATATCTGGGGCAAGATGCATCGAGTTGAAAGATGATCCGCCATTGATAAATGGAATGGCACTGGCATCAAAATGATAGTGCAGATTTTCTTGCTTTACCGCCAGCGCTGTATAAGCTGAGTTATGCTGCACTGTCAAATTAACTGTATCAATTGATGGATTTATGCACATACTATCTTGATATAAAAGATAAGGATAGATTGTCGACAAATGGAGACCAAAAGATGTTAATATGGGAAGTCATTTCCCATCATCAGCTGTTTACATTTCGTGACCAATAAAGTGACGGAGAAGAATTAAAGCTTCCAATATCTTTGCTGGTTTAACATTTCTATTTAATAAAACCAAACAGTATAACATCAAAACTTAAAGACAATAAGAGAGATTTAAATTTTGTCAAAAAAAAAAAAAAAAAGAGAGAGAAATCTACATAATTACTAGAATGTTTGATTCCAAGAAGTAAAGGACAGCCTTACTTGGTTGAACATGAGATCCGTTAGTGGTAGGAAGTGAAGTTACTCCAGATTGATTGATCCGATGCGTCATTTGGACCTGTTGCTCAAGCAACCTGTTGAATTCAATTATCTGATGCTTCACCATCAATCTCAAATAATACGCATCAAAGAATTCCCGATTTTCATCTTCAAGCTTTCGCCATACTGGAATACATGTCATTTAAATTTGTAATGACACAAACAATACTTGAGCTTCATATTAATTGAAGACAGTTACTTCAAAGATCAAGAAAGAAATTAAATGTTGCCCATTCGCACAAAGAAGTACTAGTTCAACCAAGCATGGAAGTAATAATTGCAATAAATTACATTAAGTGTAATGATTAGGAAGTATCTTCAACAGTAACAATTCAAATAAAGAACGTAATAATGAAGCAAATTAATAAAGCAAGACCTAAAAACTTATGAAAGAGTAGTAGATCATTATTATCTTCAATGTTAAATGCACCTTGAACTATACGAACTAAAATTTAAATTGTAGGAAAAAGATCATATATCATGTCATGGAATAAAAACAAGGTTTCCTAGTTACCAAGTTCTGTGAAAGCAGGTTCAATCTTCTCTTGGTTCAATAGTGTTTCAATGACTTCTTGGAGGCTCATGTACTGCTGCAGGCATCGTTTTATGAAATTTTGTACCTAAAATCAAAAAAGAAAATCGCAGAGATTTTTATTTATTTTTATTAGAAAATCATAGAGATTATTCAGATGTCAGTATTTAGGGTGTCGAAGCTTTAAAAGGCACTTGCTGGAGAAATACTTTAAACGCCCTTAGAATAAAAGAGGTGGTTAAATAATAAAATTCAAGATGGTTACATAAGAGTAAATTTCAATATTTACAGTAATTTATTTTCCTAAACGATTCTATTCTCCTTAACTAATTGTCTCATCCAACATGTTCACTTTTACCTTATTAATTCAATGGCTTTCCTTTGTTCTACAGTTTCAGCTTAGCAATATAATGTAGACTTTATACATGCACATTTCTGTACTCTTTCTTTAACTTTGTATTCAAAAAATATATTTTTAAAAAAATTTCTCAGTCTCAGCGTACATCTTTACTGAAAACCTGTAAACAAGGATGAAAAATAAGGTCTATAAAATGGAAGCCTAAAATGCAATTGTGATTTTCAAAAAGCCTCTATACTAATCAGAGACATTACTACATTGAATTTTAAAGAAACATGCAAGCTGTAGCATTGAAAGATAGACATAACAATAGCTTTGGTTTCAAGATCTGACCATATATCAAATGATATATCAATCATGCAAAATGTAGATTATCAATCACACAAACAATGAGTATGTCCACATTTTTCTTTCCAGCATCCTTTCTAAAATAGTTTTCCCATTTATGAATGACCAACAGCACATAAACTTACAAGTTGGACATCTTGATGTGTCACCCGTCTTGCAGAACCACTTGACATTTTTCAGCACAAAATGATGAAGAAAATATCTGTTGTGGCCAAATTGACGGTATATTTGTGTCTCAATTAACTGTTAAAATTCCACATGTGATGCTGAAAAAAATGCGCCATCAGAATACAAGAAAGATGAGCAAATAAGTTAGTTACTTCAGTGAAACAGAATAAAGCTAAGAATTCAAATAAACTCAACAGCCTTCCTCTTAGTTGAAAAACCCGTATAAATTATAGATTAAAAATATGTAAGAAAACATAGAGAAAAAATAATATTAGAGGTCAAACAGGAGGACAAAAATGTTCATCCTACATCAACATCAACCTTTGATTCATAAACCGCACAATAAAGAAATATACATTTAATATCAAAGAACTAACATGAATATTATTGGAGGAGTATTGTTCTACAGGTCGCTAAATATTTTAATTGGCGGTACATTTCAAAGCTTCTTTGAACACGAGAAATTCCAGTCAGTTAAAGAGCCATATATAGATTTGTCTGCATTAGCTGTTGATTATGATCTCGGTGGTTTAATCTCCTTCAAAGACATAATAATCATTCATGGTGGTTTATGAGAGGTCAGTTTATCCCAACATTTTTCCATGGCATCCTACTTCAGAGTAAAAAATTTCTTGACAAGACACTCGTGAAGATTATGAGAATCAGAGCAAGAGAATATGGAGAAGGGTGTGACCACAACTAAGAGAAGAGATCTTACTCTAAATGAGAAAATAGAGTGGCAAACCACAATTGTAAAACTTGTTATGATCACTAATGGCCTCCGTGAAGATTTTTCTGGGTCTCATAGGAATCCTGAAAAGCGACCAAAAAAGAAATCCATAATGAATCAACAAAAGTTCAAACTTCTGTATTGAATCCCTATCATAGGGACCAAAAAGCCACCCCCAATGGGTTGTTGCCCACGCCATGCACCACAAAAGGTTTGTTGCCTACACATCTACAAAATACTCTAAAGTCCAACCATTTATAGTTGAAGATATTGTGATTATTCAGCCTCTTAAAAGTTGCAAAGAAGATTTGCAAGATGAAGATTTGCGACATAAATATAAACAATATGCAAGAAGTTTAAGATTATCGACGAATTAAATTCAGAATGAGCAGTTATCCTTGATAACTGTAACGTCATTAGCTCTATAAACCACAATTATCTACGATGGAAGATTTCAATTTCATTACAGTCCATTCTTTTTATCAAAGTTTGCAGTATTGGTCATTGAAGACAGCATTATCACTTGATTCATTCTATGGCATTATAGGATGAAGTGTGAAAATTACAAAATATACTTGGGTTATTAATTGCTAATATCTTATTATTTAGGAATTTTAGTATCTTCATTAATAAGTTTTCTATTGTTAAGATATTTGTAATATTTAGTATTCCCTTTTTTATTTGTAATTCTCCCTCTGTACAAAAGGCCGGTAAATTATGTTATACAGAGACTTGAAGACTTTGAATAATTATTGATATTGACATTGGTTTCTATTGATATACTTTCTCCCTAACTTCGTATCTCTCACTCTATTTCGTTTATTTCTCCTTCAGTTCATCTATTTCTCTATCATTCTACAATTTCTAATCTCTCTATTCTCTCTAGTTTTCCTAGAGTTAGTGCATATACAATTTTGTTACTATCCTGAGTTCATACGAAAACACATTTCTGAAAGCCTGATGAAGTAACTGACTAATTTGGATTAAATCGCGTGAACATAATTCTATTGAAGAAATACATTCCATTCATTACTATAGCATTCACAAAGAATTCAAGAGAGATAAAGGTAAGTGAGACTACTTTTCTCCCAGTTAAATACCAATAATGAAGACGGCATGAAGCAGTAAAAGAAGGCTATTACAGACAGAAGATCGCATCAATTCCCAAGGATCCCTCCTCCATGGCCACTGCAGATTGAACAAAAAGCCAAAACGTAACTTAATTTTCTTTAGAAATCCTCGAATCATCAAGAACTACCAAAACTTCCGCAAATAAACCACAGAATCAACCTCCGAACACACGAAAATCCAAAACAAAGAAATAAAAAAGAAGAACAAAGAGAGGAGGCAATCCTACAAGCATCTAAATCCAGTCGACCTTACCAAATTCCGATTCGATTCCGAGAAAACTCAAAACTCCGAAGAGAGACCACGGAGAGAGAGAGAGAGAGAGAGAGAATGGAGCTTTCTATTCTATCTAGAAACTTTTTCTAAGCAGCTGCTTTCATGAAGTACAGTTCTTTTCATATTTATATTTTTAAAAATAATGGTTTCGATCAATCAGATTGTGCCACGGCATCGGAGTAGTGACGGGGCCGAAGAAGAAGATTATCTTCAAATGGTCAACGAGTCAATCTCGTGTCAACTCCTTAATTACAATTATGATTAACTAAACCAAATTCCGTACATTAATTAATTAATTAATATTCTGCTAATCACCTTAATCAAATCATTTTTAATTTGATAAGCTAGTACATGACACATAATTAATCTTAATGTTCTTGCTTACCCTCTTTTATTGCTAGCTTTATTATAATTTAAAAAATAATTAATATTAACGTCATTTAACAAAGTTCTTAGGTTAAAAAAAAAAAAAAGATAATCAAGAATTATTGTTTAAGTTAAATAAATAGTCTTATTAGCTTTAGGGTAAAGTGCAATTTAGCCCCTACAACTAGGTGAAATGGGCAATTTACACCGTAAACTTGGATAATAGGCAAAAACAACCTTAATGTATTGATAATGGGCAATATGGCCCCTATCGTCATAATTTGTCAAAAGTAACGTTTTTTCATTTGTTCATTTTTTTTCCTGAAATGCCCTTCACTAGACCAAACCGGACCGAACCGGTTCGGCTAATTGCACTCTGATTTTTTATTTTTTTTAATTCTATTCCTCTGTCTTCTCTTTTTCGAGAAATAGGATTTAAAAAAAAAACAAAGTGGAATTAGCCAAACCGGTCTGGTCCGGTTCGCTCCAGTGAGGGGCATTTCGGGGAAAAAAAATGAACAAGTGAAAAAATGTTACTTTTTGATAGAAAATATGACGGTATTGGCCATATTGCCTATTATCAATACATTAAGGTTGTTATTGTCTATTATTCAAGTTTACGGTTTAAATTGTCCATTTCACCTAGTTGTAGGGGTCAAATTACACTTTACCCTTAGCTTTAACCTTGTTACTCGTTGGGTGGGTCTATAGATAGGCTGACCCGAAATGAGGCCCAAGCCCAATATATATTTCTCTTGTAAGCCTGACCAAGTGAAATTAATTTTGACTTGCGAGGGAAACCAAAAACCACCCAAGAAACAACGAGTTTAAAATTCGCCGCAAATAGATTTTCCAATAACAGTGTATACATGAAGCATTTGCATTCTAAGAAGCGTCCTTTGATAAGAAATTACACAGAAAAAATAATAATAATTGAGAAAAGAATTTTTGTTTTTTTTTGTTTTGTTTTTTTAAATATATTTCTTCAATTTATAATTTTCACCAAGAATCAGATCACAGTGGCAACGCCATTGAATCTGGGTCTAGTTCTATCAGGGGAAAGGCCTTCTTCCATGGCCTTCCTCTTATTATTCGCCTGTTTTTGTGCATCATTTTCTTGCTTTTGATGCTCCTTCAACTTAGTCTTCATCATGTGGGGTTGGAGCCGGTTCACGTCTGAAAGTCTCATTGGCTTCAAGAAAAATTCTTCTGCTCCTTCTTCTAAACATCTGTTCATGAATTCTCTCACCCATTAAACCCTCTTCCAACAACAATAAAACAACAGGCTACCCAGAAAAGAACTCCGATTTATGATATAGCTTTACGATATCTGGAGAGCTATAATATACGGTGATCGGAAAAAGTTGCATCGAGAAGATCAATCTCCTTTTATGTATTTATTGCTGTAATCAAGCTTTAATATTGATTTTGTAATTACCTGGTGATTCTGGAAGGTACATTCTCAGACGACATTACGACGACTGGTATGTTTCTCAAGGATGAAGATTCCTGGAAAATCAGATCAAGGATTATAAATTATATGCAAAATCATATGAAGATGACGACATTATCGAAGAACACCTCACTAATTTGAGATTTTTATATGAAAATACAGGTGGGAAATCGTTCAAATTAAGTGGATTTTAAATGATAGCTCAAACGAAGAGCCCAAATGCTTCGCTCGGAAAGGGAATATGGTGTTTGGATGACCAGAAACTGAAAGGGAAAACAGAGGAAAGAGAGAGAGAGAGATAAACGTACCTTGATTTTCTTGAGTAAATCGTAGCCTGTCATTCCAGGCATACAATAATCTGTGATTATAAGATTCACTTCCACTTCCTGAAAAATCATAAAAATCAAAAAATAAGCAAGGATTTTTCATTTTCGTGGCCTTTTCGGAGCGGAAAAGGCAAAAAAAAAAAAAGAAAAAAAGATTCATACCTTCTGATTATGCGGAGAAATTGAAGATGCAATTGCGTGGGTTTTATCATCGTGATTAAAACCCAGAAATTCCAAAGCCTTAGAACCAGAATCAACAGTCGTAACTGTGAAGAACAAAGACCAATCAACAGACCAGAAAGTGGAAGGGAAAACAGAGGAAAGAGAGAGAAAGCTAAACGTACCTTGATTTTCTTGAGCAAATCGTAGCCTGTCATTCCAGGCATACAATAATCTGTGATTATAAGATTCACTTCCACTTCCTGAAAAATCATAAAAATCAAAAAATAAGCAAGGATTTTTCATTTTCGTGGCCTTTTCGGGAGCGGGAAAAGGCAAAAAAAAAAAAAAAACAAAGATTCATACCTTCTGATTATGCGGAGAAATTGAAGATGCAATTGCGTGGGTTTTATCATCGTGATTAAAACCCAGAAATTCCAAAGCCTTAGAACCAGAATCAACAGTCGTAACTGTGAAGAACAAAGATAAAAACAATCAACAAATGAAAAAAAAAAAAAAAACAAAAAACCAGAGCATTTTCGGAGCGCCGAGAATCATTTTGCAGCTCCCAAAGCAGAAAAGAAAAAAAGTACCTCGAAAGGACGAAGTCTTGAGCAGCCTCTCAATCAGTTTTCTATCGATGAGACTGTCGTCCACAGCCAAAACATGAAACTGAGATTCAGCAACAAAACCCATCGGAAAGCAGAAAAATAAAAAACGCCCCAAAAACAGACGACAAAGGAGCAGACGGAGCTGCTTCAATGGCGAGCTGAAGAAGAAGAAGAAGAAGAAGAAGCTAATAAGACCCGCCATAAACAACAGCAAGGAAAACGAAGATCCCAGAAGTAAAAAGGGATTAAAAAAGAACGAGAAGAAGCAAGAAATCCAGACTGAATATCTTCAAGTGGAATGGAGATTGGGTTTGCTTTTATTTATACAAGGCTGGCACCTTACACACTCTTTGACAGGTATGGCAAAATCAAGACACCTTTTTTGCTTGATGGAAGAAGCCAGAAGGTAGAGAGAGAATTCCAAAGACTAAGCTTATGATATTTATTTATATTATTAGTAAATAAATTTGTATTTAGTGTATAAAATTAAAATGTATTTTAACTAAATTGAGTCTAATTTTAGAATATTTATTTTATTTTTTAAAATTATTAAAAAAAAAAAGAGAGGAGATGAGAGGGAGAGGGGCCCCACAAGAAAATCCTGAGAAAAGATACAGGTGATCTCAGCAGTGGGTGCCCTTCCTTCCTTCTTTGTTCTTATCATTTGTTAGGGCAGGTGGAGTGAAGACCAACGCTGGTCAATAAGAGTAATACTTCTTATTTGGTTAAAGTATAATTTGACCCCTATAATTAAGTAAAATGGACAATTTACATCGTAAACTTGAATAATAGGCAAGAACAACATTAATGTATTGATAATGGGCAATTTGGCCCCTACCGTCATATTTTTCATCAAAAAGTAATATTTTTTCACTTGTTTATTTTTTTTCCTGAAATGCTCATCACTGGACCGAACCGGACCAGATCGGTTCGGCTAATTCCATTCTGATTTTTTTTTTAAATCATATTTCTTGAAAAAGAGAAGACAGAGAAATATAATTAAAAATAAAATAAAAAACCAAAGTGCAATTAGCCGAACCGGTTCGGTCCGGTCCGGTTCAATCCAGTGAGAGGCATTTCGAAAAAAAAATGAACAAGTGAAAAAATGTTATTTTTTAACGAAAATTATGACGATAGAGGTTATATTGCCTATTATCAATATATTAAGGTTGTATGGGCCAAATTGTACTTTACCCTTCTTATTTAGTAATATTTAAAATATTATTATTATTATTTTTACCGTCATATTTTATTTTCTTAAAAAATTAATTAATTTATCAATAAGTATTTGACACATGAACGAGTATTTTAAGAGAATAAACGTAATATTATTTTTTTTAAAAATTACCGCAACGTCTATCTTCTCAAATTCTCCGTAGAAGTAGTTGTTTATGTTCTTGTGCTTTATGACCCGTTAATTCTAATAGTATATTTTCGCGAAGATTATTTTACCCGTGTTTTTTAAATAAAATTAACAAAAAAATATATTACGTCATCTTATTTTTTGGTCACTTAAATAAAGTTAGGTGGACATGGCATGGGAATGGACAGTAATACGATAGAGAAATGTGTTTGAAAGGAATTGTTTTTATTTATGGTGGCTTAGATTCCCCGACACAACACTTTAATTCATTGTACATTCTGCCACACATAATCCACACTCTTCTTCCCCCTATTATATGAATTCATATTAAAGCTCTCCTTTTTTTTGTTTTTGTGGACCCCTCTCTTCTTTTTGATTTTTCACCGATTAAACCTAGAATTCAACAAAAGGATGGGTCTTCTAATGAACTTTTACGTGACATTATAACCTATGTTCTCGTTACGTATTTTTGTCACATGCAATTAGTTGTGTAACATTCTTAGTGACCCAACCTAAAGAATTGTGGAGTTGTAAAAAAAATTTGATTAATATTAAGTTGGCAATTGCAAGTGTTTTTGCAATCTTTGTTGAAATATTAATTACAAGTGATAATTTAAGAAATAAAAAAATAAAAAATAGCTCACATAAATGAATGGGTAGATTAAGATTTAAATTGGAAGAAATATTGAGAAGGATTTGAGAGAATGAATGAATTAGATTCTGAGCAGGATCTTGTCTTCCAAATGGTAGCCTCTCCATGTTCTTCCTCCCTCTCATTTCATTTCACACTGTCTTCCATTATTAATTACTCTCCCAATCATACCTAATTTATACTTTAACTTTCTCTATTTTATTAAATTAATAATATCGGGTTTAATTAAAATAATCCGTGAAATAATAATTTCAACGATCATAATATATCACGTGAATTTTATGTGATAATTTGATGGTAAGATGTGTGACAATGTCAATCAAACTTTATAATAAGTGCATTAATATAGAAGAAATTTTAAATGCTTATTTTTATCATTTTAAGTAGTTTGCTAAAATGAAAATACCTATTTAAAATGGAAGTATCATTTAATTTAAAAATGGTGGGTATTGAGAAATAAAATTAAAAAATAGGAATTTATAAATTAAAAATATTTTATTTTATATTTTATAATTTTTAGATTTGAAAATCTCTATTTGCAAGCAAATGGTCCCTCTCTTTCACAGATAGGTCTTTCTAGTTGATGCCTGATGGTCCATCCATTTCACTTTTGCCTGGAAATATTTATTTATTTATTTATTTTTAAATTTTCATCTATTAATTGACATTGATTACTTGGTTACAGCAACAACAAATTAACTAATTTATAAATCAATTATTTATTATTATTGACATAAAATGATGAAAATATATAATTAATTTCAGATTTTTTTTTTTTTTTTTTTTTTTTTTTTTTTTTTTTTTTTTTTTTTTTTTTTTTTTTTTTTTTTTTTTTTTTTTTTTTTTTTTTTTTTTTTTTTTTTTTTTTTTTTTTTTTTTTTTTTTTTTTTTTTTTTTTTTTTTTTTTTTTTTTTTTTTTTTTTTTTTTTTTTTTTTTTTTTTTTTTTTTTTTTTTTTTTTTTTTTTTTTTTTTTTTTTTTTTTTTTTTTTTTTTTTTTTTTTTTTTTTTTTTTTTTTTTTTTTTTTTTTTTTTTTTTTTTTTTTTTTTTTTTTTTTTTTTTTTTTTTTTTTTTTTTTTTTTTTTTTTTTTTTTTTTTTTTTTTTTTTTTTTTTTTTTTTTTTTTTTTTTTTTTTTTTTTTTTTTTTTTTTTTTTTTTTTTTTTTTTTTTTTTTTTTTTTTTTTTTTTTTTTTTTTTTTTTTTTTTTTTTTTTTTTTTTTTTTTTTTTTTTTTTTTTTTTTTTTTTTTTTTTTTTTTTTTTTTTTTTGGACTTAGACCATAATTATATGGTGGACTTTAATTTATTGATAATTAAAACATATTTTTGAATAATTATGATATAATTTCTTTTGACTTGTCTCTCTACGTTTGAGTTTATAAAATTAATTTAATTTTATTACTAATTCCTTAGATATAATAAATAACAAGATCAAATATTAAATTATCTATGTTTGAGTTTATAAAAAAAATTATTATAGGTCCTGATTATAATCTTAATTTTGTATTTTTTAAAATAATAATAAAAATATCTCATCTTTCATAATTAGCTATTAGATCATGAGTTTATTCCCTTAATTTGTATGCAACGATGGAATTAAATTTGTTGATAAAGAATTAATATAAATAAAAGTGTGGGAGAAGCGTGAGTTTGAACTTCCAACCCCAATTAAGTTTAGATCATACAATTCGAAAGTTTGTTAAATTAGTCGCAGAGTGAACTGCATGCGTCACTGCATAGTCAATTCTATCGGGTTACGTCTTGTGATGATCAGTATCTCACGTTTGTCGAGCGTGCTTTTAAGGTGCATTATATAAGTAAGATTTTATTTGTAAATAGTATGAGATTCGTTAAAGTAAAACTTAAAGAACAAAGTCGTACAATTTTGAACAGAAAATATGTATCTCACGTCTTGTGATGACCAGTATCTCATGTTTGTCGAGCGTGCTATTAAGGTGCATTATGTAAGTAAGATTTTATCTGTAAATAGTATGAAATTCGTTAAAATAAAATTTAAGAATAAAATCGTACGAGTTTGAGCAGAAAATATGCAATATTATATTATTTAGTGAAAATTGAAATGCTGCGAGTCTCTCGTGTACGTGGTGTTTCACGTTTTAGGGTGAAAAGAAAGATGAGAACAATGAAAAGGGGTAGAGAGGTGGGGGGAGAAGATGAGGATGATCCCAAGAAAAAAAAACTCAAAATCCAAAGAAAGATTTTGTGTGAAAAAGTAAGCCAAACCATGATTCTTGCCGGGATTTGTGGGTCAGTCCTTGCTGCCTTTTTTTCTATCTCTCCTCCCCTTGTGGGGATTCCCTTCTTGATTGAGTTTTTCTTCTGATTTTACTAGTCTCGTGTATTGAATTTTCCATATTTGATGACGAATACACTCGATTGTTGTGGTTGCTCATCCTTGTGAGAGCTCATTGGGGTTTAAAAATAAATGATGAAACCACAATTTCACGTTAAAAATTTGTGATATGGGTGTTCTGTATATGTAGTTATCCAACTGATCCAATACATTTTTAGATCAAAATCGAGAATAAAATTGTGCAGATTTCAAATTGATTTACAGTTGTAACACTTGAACTTAACGTAAATCATGTCAAATCTTAGATTGACACTAACAAAGCTCAAGATTCGAACCTAAAATATTAAATTGGTCTTGAGTATGCCTGTAATAAATTTCTAAGTTGATCATATATAATTGAATGAATTTTATGTTTCACTTGTGGAACAAGAACTTTACGCACTATATACGCGTAATTTAACTCAGGCATTGTGCATGCGTTAGTTTTACGCTTAGACCGACCGGATTCAACGGTCGAGATTAGATTTTACAAACCTTAATCTAGTCTTAGTTTAGTACATGAAAACTATTTGCAACCTAAATTATTTAAGGATCATCAGACGAACTTAAAGTAGATGATGGCTGATTCAAATGATTGAAATAATAATTGCCAAAAAAATTATCTTAATTATCATCATTTGACTCATCCTTAACACATTGTCAAATCCGACTCTTCAATTATTTAAATAATTTCACTAATTATAATTCTCCCTTTCTGACGATCATCCCACTTATATTATAATAAACTATACTCTTATTTCATTTAAAGATAAAAAAAGAAAATCTATATCATATATTAATAAATTAATATTATAAATATTTATACTATATTAATTTAGAAATATGACCGCCGGCAACTCAGTGTTAAGATTTAATCAAGACTAGTGGGAGTGTATCATCTCGTGTCGTTTTTAGTACATATATCTTGCTACACAAAATCCATAAGACAGCTTATAGTTGTACTCTTTGCTATACTTTAATAAATGTATATTATAAAGTATTGGTTAGGGATTTGGAGGAGGCGATTATGAGGAGTATTTTTATATTAAAAATATATTATTTTTATTTGAAAATTATTGTTGCTGAAAACCCACTCCATAAGCACAGAGAAGTATAGCCCTGAAGAGGGTTTAAAGGGCATTTTTTTCTAAGTGCCCTTTGGGAGGCCTTTGGGTCTCGATATCCATTGATTTTCTCACCTACTATAGATCTCATATCATCCCTCGTAACTCTGAATTTTGTCTTATTTTTAATATTAATTTGTACTTTTTAAATAAGATTTATAGTACCTTAGCAAAATTCACAGAAGAATATAGTTTGATGGATTGTTAAATGTAATCTTTGGTATCTTCAATTAATGTATTAGAATTCTAGTGAATGTGGAATTATTTTTTATTTTTAAAGTGGGATATATGGAAAAGAAATAAACAATACATAAAAAAGAAATTTGGGCTGGGCTTTGCTATTTCATCAGCCCAATTTTTTGAATTTTAATAATACCCACTTAACTTTAATTTGAAATTGAAAAATAAATTTATTAATGCAACCTCTCTAACCATTTTAGCACGATTCGAGTGCCGTGCGATGTAAGTAGTGAAACTAAAATACTACTATATGTATATATCTTCAAGAATTAATCATGGATTACTGAAATTGTAACTAATATAACATGTATTATCGAGGTTTGTTCAAAACGAAAATGAATGGAAACAACTACGGTTTGTTAGTAAGACACATAATTAAGGTATGACTAACCTAGAAAACAATAGCATTTGTAGTTTTACATCTGGGAGTATAGAAGGCTATACCGGGATCGCATGACCACCATAAGACGAAGCTCGTTTTGGGGGCGACAACTCAAGCTACGATTTGATGAAAGAAGTGGTGATTCGTAGGTTGCACTCGCATGCACTTAATTGCTTATGGTGGGTAAGCAATTAAGATGTCAACAAAAAAATAATAATAATAATAATATGTAAACCTTTCTCTAAAAATATTATTTACGCTCTAATTTTTTTCAAATATATGGCAGAGAGAAGGTTGGCCATAACTTCATAAAACGAAGTCAGAGCTCTCTTAGACACAGATTCTCTCTTTATTTTTCAGCCTTATACTTTACTGTCACAATTGATTTGTGGTTATAAGGCAAGCCAGTTGGGTCTACTTCTATGATTTCTTTCTTTTTTTTTTTCTGGCTTATTGCCCTCTTTGCTTACAAGTTAGGATGGTTTTGATGGGTAAAATTGTAATTCACTATTCTGGATTGAAAAGGAAAGAGATATTCTCAAAATAACGTCTAAAACCATTTGTGGAAAACACTGAATCAGCACTTCAATTTCAAACATGGATATTGTTAATAATAAATATATATAATAAATACGAGCTGCCCCAGCCTTACCTATATTTGACGAAATATTATTAAAGTAATTAATTAAACTGTGTTTATAAAATTATATTTAAAACAGTAAATAAATTACAAAAGTAAGCAGTTTCTTTCATCGCTTTACTGTGGATAAGGAATCTTATCAACTGCTCATATTCTCATTTTACTGCTTTTCAGTCGTCAAAAAGAAAAGAGCACTAACCCCTAGAGACAAGAGATCTATCCATTAATGAACGTTTCGTTAAAATATAAGATTAGGATGTAGATTTAGATGTCAAATTTAACGTTACTGTGACAATCCACATGTGAAGATACGAATGGTCCAAATGTAAAAGCTCAACCCATATACAAGTAGATGTGCATAATTTCACATGATTCTGATAACTTTAAAAATAAACCGTTCGAGTTATCGTTATTACATGAGAATTGCTGTACAATATTACGTTATTGTAACTTTTATAGCATGCACTATTTTACTTTTAATTTTAGTTTTGATATTTAAATAAAAGAAAAAAACTACGTTGACTAGTTTTAGTAATTTAGTTGACTAGATGGAGACATTTTAATATGTTAAATAAAAGAAAAAATAAGGAAAATAAACTGAATTGCTCGAATCGAGGCAAGTGCCATTGCCGTGATGGGAAGACCCGCTGGCATGGGACCCACCGACCCACTTGGCCTTAAGTTCATAGACGTGGGTCCCACTTCATGCTATGTCGATATGGTCGAGGTCGATAGAGTTTTGCTGACGTGGTTTGTAATGACTTCCGCCACGGAATCTCTCCTCCTCAGGCAATCCTTCTCAGCCACATGATTGTACACCGTTTTCCTTTTAGCTCTGATTTTTTACGTTATTTACCATACTACCATATTTTCATAAATTTTATTTTTAAGAAAAAGTTTAATTTAGCACCAACGTATGAGATCAATTATCAATTAACCCCTAACATTTATTTTTTACTCGATCAGCCTCTATCATTGACGCTGTTTGCAATTTGACCCATACCGTCAATTTTTCTATTAAATTTGACACGTGTTCTGCACGTGCATTTCAAAATCTCCAAACTACAATTTTCCCTTCACTCTCTCTCTATGGTGTCCATCTTTGTTTTCTCTCTCTCTTCCCCGACTCCTTCTTTACTGACTTCCGCCTTCCATTCTTAACATCTTCCTTCCTACAACATCTTCTCCACCTCTCTTGCTGTACCCAGACTCATACTTCATTACTCATTTTTTAGAAACTTTGCAGTTGCTTGTGGAGCTACAAATTGGAATGGTTGCGGAGGCGGTTTTATTTCTGAAATTTACGGGTTTCAGTTTTCCGACGCGCTTTTGCAGTCCCAACGACCTATTCTCGTTGGGCAAGCGAGTAATCACCCCTGTGTTATAAGTCTGGGCGAGGCGAGTGTTTCAGACAAAGGAGAGAGATAGAAAGAGGAGGAAAAATGGTAGTTTGAAGATTTTAAAGTGCACGTGCAGAGCACGTGTCAAATTTAATAGAAAAATTGACGGGAAGGGTCGAATTGCAACCAGCGTCAACGATATGGGCTGATTGGATCAAAAATAAACGTTATGGGTCAATTGACCATTGATCACATACGTTGGGGGGCTAAATTGAACTTTTCTATTATTTTTAAAATAACGTAATAGCAATTGAAAAATAAGAATAATAATAAATAAATAGTTTTAAGATGTAATTAATACAACGTTCGAGGGTGTTTTGGTCCACTAGTTTAGAAAGAAGACCTTCTTCCGACTCAGGAGCCATCATAAAAGGCACCTCTTGTAGAAGAGTTCAGACAAACGATTCGGTTAGAACAAAGACTTACTCTGAAGTGCTCTTTTGAGCCTCAAATGAAGCTCGGCGATGGCGCAAATCGCAACGAGATCAAAACTTTCCAGACTTCTCACTGTGTCTCCTTCTAAAAACTTCTTTTTTGGAAGTGGGTCTGGCTCCTATGGCGGTAAGGGAGTTTTCGGGGCCGGTCCATTTGGGGTTTTCAGAGCTTCGTTTGGGTCCGCTGCGGTGGCTCCGAGAGAATCAGAATCTTTGGGAGGGAGAGCCATGGGGTTTGAGATATTTGGAGTGAAAGATTACATGGATTATAGGAGATCTTTATACGGCGAGATCACTCACAAGGCTGTATTAGTCGATGCTGTTGGCACTCTTCTTGTTCCCTCTCAACCCACCGCTCAGGTTTCTCTCGCTTCTTTCATTTGATTTTCTACTGTTTCGTCGCTCGAAACTCGTCGTGATCTGAATCAATTGTTTCTCTGGTTAGTTCACGTTACATTTCTGCTAGTTTTGTGTCTTGGGTTTTGAATTTCGAGCTGTAATTTTTGAATTTCTTGTGTATCTCGTTTCTGTCAATGATGTTTCTATATAAAGTTATCTGGGTAGGTCAGTTTACTCGGTATTATGCTGTTAATTGTGGGTTTGGCTTTGGGTTTTGATTCAGATATACAGGAAAATAGGAGAGAAGTATGGGGTGGAATACTCAGAGGATGAAATACTGAACAGATACAGAAGGGCTTACGAGAGGCCATGGGGTGGATCTCGTTTGAGGTCTGATTTGCTGCTTTTTTATTATCTTTTGTTAAAATTCAATCGAAAGTTTCAGCTATGACCAAGTATGATCAATACTAATTACTTTAGAACTTTGTTTTCTCCTATTCATGGTTGGATTAAGGGTGATTATGCCATTTGATCCTCTCTATTTCTCTCTTTCGATGAATCTTGCAAAAGCTAGTCATAATTATCATTAAGAGTATATTTCTTTCTCAAATTCTGTTGCAGATATGTAAATGATGGAAGACCATTTTGGCAGTATATTGTTAGTTCATCCACTGGCTGTTCAGATTCTCAATACTTCGAAGAACTGTATGATTACTATACGACAGATAAGGTTACAATGATTCATAGTTTGATCGAACCGACCCTGTTCCTATGACGTTTAAAATTTGATCTTTTTGCTTTTTTCCTTATGATCCTTCTTTTCGCAGGCTTGGCATCTCTGCGATCCTGAAGCCGATCGAGTATTTAAAGCTCTCAGGAAAGCTAATGTAAAAGTGGCTCTCGTGTCGAACTTCGACACCCGATTAAGGCCGCTCCTAAGGGCCTTAAACTGTGACCATTGGTTTGATGCAGTGGCAGTGTCGGCCGAAGTAAGCCCTCCTCTCATCTTCTTCTTGCTCATATCTAGAAGAATGGTAGTTTGATTAGAAGATTGAATTGGAAAATTCTACTCAATTTCGCTGATCTAGATGGTGAAATTATTGCACATTCTTTTCTCATATTATACCAAAATCTTGTTCTGTCTGTCTATAGGTGGAAGCAGAAAAACCAAATCCGACGATATTTCTAAAAGCGTGCGAGTTGTTGGGAGTAAAACCGGAGGAGGCAGTACACGTAGGGGATGATCGAGGAACGATATATGGGGTGCAAGAGATGCCGGCTGCGATGCTTGGCTTTGGGGAAGTGATGTCTACTCCTTTAAGGAGGTAGTGTGTCTTGCTCATCATTTTCAAACATTTCTACCGAAATCGCTTATATAAATCGTTTGAACATATTTAGAACAAGTTCGAGACGAGCCATATGACGTGATAATTTGGTTTAATTCGTAAAAAAATTGATTTTTTTGATGCAGGTTGCTGAAAGGATAGGCGTGAGAATTTGAGACTAGTATTTATGCTTACAGCTTATAGCCAGAGCCCGGTAGACTCTCCCTATGTTATGTACAGCTTCTGTTTTAAGGCATCGTGGTGATAAGCTTTGTTATATTTTTAGTAGCTCTTGCTGTGACTGAACGCTCTTGTCATAATCACTTTTTTTTGTCATTGATTTGCTTATATTTCCACCTCCAAAACTCCATTGCACGTTGATAAGAGTTCCAAATTGCCCGGAATTCAAAATCTAGTTAAAAACTGTCAAACGATGTAAAAATTGATTTTAATACGCCTCATTAAATAAAAAAACATGAGATAGACGTGCAAAATTGAACAAGTAAATGTCGTTCAAAGACGTTGTCATCGAGTTGTTTTTTTGCCGCGCCCAAAGATAGGTTAAGTTTATTTCGATTGGCTCGGTGAACTAAACCACTCCCACAATCAAGCTGCAAGTAAAAAATCTCGGTCTATTTCGACTTCCATAACCATAAATTACAGATACGCAAGTTGCTCGAAACAAGTACAGAATTTTGTAGAAAACCAGTGCTTACACATTCAAGCATTGAAATGCCATTAGAATACTATAGTACATTAGAATTAATCTAAACCAAAATCATAGAAGTAAGTAATCAAAATCCTAGAGCAAGTAGAAATGCAAAATTTACAGTATATTCCACTTATCCATCACTCTCAAGCAAATGGTTGAGATGCAGGTCCCTGCACTTAGAGGATAGCCTGAAACTGCAGAAATAAAACAAAAGAAGTTGTAATCACACTGCTGAGAAAACCCGAAAAACATTCTCTACAGTTCCGAGGTTGGTTTATTATATCTATATATAGCTTTAATCCAAAGTTGATCGATTAAAACAGAGTCTACACCAAACAAACATTTACGGGAGAGATACAATAGAATGATTCTGTTAACATGATGCTGAAAATGAACAAGATTAACCGAAAATAGTGTTAGACCAAGGGGCATAGTCCTTTTTAATCTAACCAGAGATTTATATGGTTAACAGCTAAACCTATTTCAAACAAAGATGATACCGAAAGTTTAAAATCCGAGAAAAATACACTTACTTGCTATAAAATCCTCAATATAGTCGCACTCAATTTTCCCATGAGCCATTGCACCTACCTAAAAGTTACAAAAATAGATATGCATTTATAAACACAAACACAAAATCAAATCAATATCTTTTTAATCGAAAACATATTTGTAGTCAGCATACCACAAAAACAAGATTTGTATTGGCCTCAGCAGTATTCAAGTAGTCACGCATGTGTACCAATTTGGTTGAACTGTAAGAGAAGCCTGTAATAAAAACACAATCAAATTAGTTACGTAAAAACAACTAGGCATAATAATATTGACATAACATGAGCTCACCTATTTTACGCGAGTCGAGTGGAAGGTACTGGGTTACCGGATTTTTAATCACCCGGAAGAGTTTTTCTCGTTTACCAGCAGCTGTAATACTCAACTTTTGAAGCAATTCCACTGCAACATATATTCAAAAAAATTTATGGGTTAGCACTGAAAGAGGGTCTATTGATAAAAGCTTAGAGTGCATTTCAAACCATAAAGTTTAGTCATTTACATATTAAATCTTAAATTATTTTTTTGACAAGCAGAACCTCCACCATTCGACTATTAACTATTTTGGACTTTACTGTCAATTTATCTGTTAAATCGAACACGTGATATTTTAACTTGATTTCTAACATCTCTAGTGATTTCTAATTTAGTTTCGAACTTTAGCACTCATCTGATAGAGTTTGAGTTCGGGTTAAAATGGTCAGCCTAGAAATCATACTAGAATACATCATTAAATGGAAAACATGGTATACACTATACACATGCTAGAGTTAACAGATAAATAAACTACAAGATCTAATTTGCTGACAAATAGAAAGTGAAAAATTTGCTTGTCAAAAAAAAAAAAAAAATTGCAATTTACCTTTATAAAACTAAGTAGACAACAGGACACTCCTTAATTATAAAAATTAAATAAAATAAATAAAAAAGGACATGCCAACACATTCTAAAGTCTTTGTAAAACCATTTACACTTACACATAAGTCCGCAAAAACGGTCAAATGTTCTTGGAATTCGAACATGGGACTTAACTTCAATAAGAACTCCTTTATCAGTTCTCACATACACAGCTCGTAACCTCCCAGCCTTAGCAAGAGCACTATCGAATATTGCCAATAGAGCCTGAACAAATTTGTACAGAACAATGTTTATCATTAAAAAAAAAAAGTTCAATTTCACTTGAACTAACTCCGTTTTACTAAGAAGATTAAACTCCAAAAATCCAAATCATGAGCTAATTTCGATTCACAAATAAATAAAAAAGTCAAGAATTGAAGAATGCAAGTAGCCTAAAGTAGAAGATCACTCACATGATGCACAATATCGGGTCTGTAATCAGCAGGATTTTTGTTATTTTTCCGCAAGAAATTGGCGTGCTTGTCAGAAGTCAATAGCTGGTAACGCTGTATGAATCAAAACCAAGTTAGAACAGTAATCACTCCAAAATGATTTTGTTTTATTGCAAGGCTACATCTGTATCTCTAAAGAAGAACACAAAAAACAAGGACGTAATAAGGATTCAAGAAGGGAAAGACCTTTCCGACTTTAGCAACCTCCAGAGAAGCTTTCTCGAGAACAAAAATAACTCCAGGCTCACTGCTTCTATTTGTATTTTCTACAACAACCGGAATACCATCAAGCTCAACTCTGTCGGCCGTTTCTGCTTGTAATTCTGTTTCTTTCTCCTCTGCTATTTTCTCCACCATAGCTTTCTTCGCCACAGCTCCATCTACTTCTCCGTCCTGCTCTTCTATATCAAACTTCTCCTCCCTCTTCTTCCTCTTCTTCCCCTTCACTCCAAAAGGCCGCACCATGTCTGACACTCGAGTGTCGCAGCGTCCGCGCGAACAGTGAAAGAGGGAAAATGGGTCGAGCAGAAACCAAACCCTAGTGAGTGGCTACACAGGCAACTTAACGTTGTCAACAAATTCAATGCAAACTGGGCCTTCTTCTATGCCGAGGGTTGGGGCCTTCCTCGTCAAAAACCTTTGGAGTTGTCCGAGCAAATTTAGAGATCCGGTGATTTTACAGGTTGTATATTTAGTTCTGGTTGAGCCCAAACCATCGACGCAGAAAGCCCAACGTGCGGTATTTCATGAACTTAAGAAAAAAAAATTAATCGTTGACGGCAACCGATTCTCTTTGTTTACGGCAACCGATCCTCCTCGTCATCGTCATCGTCATCGTCATCAATGGTGGTTAGATAACTCCATAAATCACGATCAAAACCCACTGGTTTGCTCAAAGTCAGACAGAAATTCCGATAATATTGCGGCTAAGAAGCTCAATCACAATGCGAGTGAACGCGATCGTCGCAAGAAGATCAATTATCTCTATTCTTCTCTGCGATCTCTCCCTCCTCCGGCCGATCAACTGGTCTGTCACTATTTCTAATTATTTCATTATCATTTTTCTTCGAGTGTACAAGAACATTTGAGTATTTTAATATAGTCAATGTCCTCCATTTTTTTCCTTGAAGTAATGTCAATGATCTTTTGTTCTGATATCCTATTTTAACACAGACAGCATATGATTAACGATAAATTTTCATGATTTTATGCGTAGAACTGTGAGATTAATAATCGACAAAACGCAGAAAAAGTTGAGAAATCTGTCAACAATTTCAAGAATTGTAAGGTACATACCAGAGCTGCAACAGGAAGTGGAGGAATTGCAGAGAAAGAAAGAAGGGATTCAAGCGATAATGCAGGCTGCAGAAAAATCAGATCAAATACCCTTAAAAAGAGACAAGAAAATGGGAAGCTATTTTTCGACTGTTTTTGCAAACAGATTGTGTGATGACCCGGATGTGTAAATATGTGTATAATGGTTGCAAGAACCGGAACCCGGATGGCGGTACGTCTGCGCGGGCGAACCGGAAGATGACGGGTCGTAAAAATGGAGTCGTCACAATCTCACATCGCTTGGGGAAGTATGTGGAAATGAAACATATGTAAAGAGACCCTCTCAAGATAGCAAGACACATTTTGGAGCACAATTGACAACGGATCCCATAAGAACTCCGGAGTTAAAAGTGTTTCGGCGAGAGTAGTACTAGGTTGGGTGATCGACTGGGAAGTCCTCGCCAAACAAAGCCGTAAGGGGAAGATATTGGGCTGTAACCCAATCCCCAAAGCGGACAATATCTTGCTGAGAAAATAGGTCGTTACAGATTGAACGAAACAGAAATTTTGATTCAAATATCGACAAACAATGATCATTCTCAGACGAAGAACAGGCCGTCTGAGACGTTGGTTAATATAACGTCACGCTAATTTTGCAAGTAGTTCAACAATTCACCATGTACCACAACGATTATTTGAGATTGAACTTTAAAAAAGATAGTGTTTTAAAATCATGTAATAAAAAATTAGGGTGATAATTATGTTGGAATAAAAGTGCTATGATGAGCATTCCATATACATGCATCATCATTGATGTAAGGTGAACTATATTCATGTGTGAGTGTCATTAAATTAGTTTATTATCATCAATTGTTCTGTACTCATTTTTTTATCAATGAATGTAAAACAAATCACTTTTGTAGACTTAAATTTGATTAATAATGTGTTATCAAAGTATAAAAAGTGAATTTAGACAAATTTCTAAGAGCAACAAATAATAATAATAGTACATTATTTTTAAAAAAAATTACAACAAATTTCAATTTAATAGACAGCTTAGTCTTTTATCAAAATCGATGATTTTTTTTTTTTTTTTTTTTTTTTTTTTTTTTTTTTTTTTTTTTTTTTTTTTTTTTTTTTTTTTTTTTTTTTTTTTTTTTTTTTTTTTTTTTTTTTTTTTTTTTTTTTTTTTTTTTTTTTTTTTTTTTTTTTTTTTTTTTTTTTTTTTTTTTTTTTTTTTTTTTTTTTTTTTTTTTTTTTTTTTTTTTTTTTTTTTTTTTTTTTTTTTTTTTTTTTTTTTTTTTTTTTTTTTTTTTTTTTTTTTTTTTTTTTTTTTTTTTTTTTTTTTTTTTTTTTTTTTTTTTTTTTTTTTTTTTTTTTTTTTTTTTTTTTTTTTTTTTTTTTTTTTTTTTTTTTTTTTTTTTTTTTTTTTTTTTTTTTTTTTTTTTTTTTTTTTTTTTTTTTTTTTTTTTTTTTTTTTTTTTTTTTTTTTTTTTTTTTTTTTTTTTTTTTTTTTTTTTTTTTTTTTTTTTTTTTTTTTTTTTTTTTTTTTTTTTTTTTTTTTTTTTTTTTTTTTTTTTTTTTTTTTTTTTTTTTTTTTTTTTTTTTTTTTTTTTTTTTTTTTTTTTTTTTTTTTTTTTTTTTTTTTTTTTTTTTTTTTTTTTTTTTTTTTTTTTTTTTTTTTTTTTTTTTTTTTTTTTTTTTTTTTTTTTTTTTTTTTTTTTTTTTTTTTTTTTTTTTTTTTTTTTTTTTTTTTTTTTTTTTTTTTTTTTTTTTTTTTTTTTTTTTTTTTTTTTTTTTTTTTTTTTTTTTTTTTTTTTTTTTTTTTTTTTTTTTTTTTTTTTTTTTTTTTTTTTTTTTTTTTTTTTTTTTTTTTTTTTTTTTTTTTTTTTTTTTTTTTTTTTTTTTTTTTTTTTTTTTTTTTTTTTTTTTTTTTTTTTTTTTTTTTTTTTTTTTTTTTTTTTTTTTTTTTTTTTTTTTTTTTTTTTTTTTTTTTTTTTTTTTTTTTTTTTTTTTTTTTTTTTTTTAAATTAATTTTAGTGTTACCTAAATGTGGTCGACTTCAAAGCTCTTTTTTGTACTTTCGAAAGTTTAAGTTTTTTTTCAATTTTTGCAAAAACTTTTTTTTTGCACTTTACTCTTTATGATTTGGCATGATCTTAATAGAGCACAATAGAGACATTCATGTACAATAATTTCTTTAGGAAGAGACAAAAAATTGACAACATATTAACGTTTTCATGCATCTCTTGACTTAGAACAAGTTGTAGTAATTAATGTCTCATGATAAATGAAAGGAGGGAGATGTACCTTAAAGATGAGAGTTCTTGTCTCTCTTTTATTTTCTTTAAAACATGTGCATATTTTCCTAAAAAACCACATCGTAAATAAAAGACAGCACAATATAATTTCTAACACGAAAAAGGTTAATTTGACATGTCCATGATCGAAGACACGTCTAGAGTTCGAAGTTAAAGGAGTCCCAGATTTAAAGAGGGGCCCCTTTTGATTTGTACATTTTAATATTTTGTACTGATTATATACACTGTCTGTGGTCAGAAGTAACAATTAATTTAATTTAACTTAATTTCAAAGTGCTTTGTCTTTAATCATTCTATTACTGTTTTCATGCACACGATGAACCTGTTCATGCTTAGAATTATTTTCTGACCTTCAATGGACTTGAGCATGCGTTCGAGAAAAGCCATGTAAATTCCATCAGTTTGTTATTTAATTGGTTTTTAAGATAATGTTTATTGATGATTGACAGTAAATCTACATGAAAAGGGACATAATTAGAGAGAGAGGGAGAGAGAGAGATTCAATGTATGTTAGAAAGAAGTCAATGGTCAAGCCTCATAAGTCGTAGTTGCTTCGTTTGATATCCATAAGTTGTTGTTGTTGTAAGCCAAATAAGTGTGCAGAATCATTGAAAATCTGCAAAATCTCTGCCTGCACCCTTCGGGTCTGGTCTGTAATAGAGAGAGAGAGAGAGAGAGGGAGAGTCTTTCGAGTGTATTACTAGAAGCTGACAGCTGACTGACCATTTTCCTCAGCAATTACTGTTTTGGCTGGTAAAAAACAGACAGAATTCCACTGTTTTAAATAGTCTTCTGTTCATTTATTATTATTTTTTAAATATCTGAATAGTTAATCACACGATTAACCGAGATAAACATCCCGGTGTGGGTAAAATTGGACTATAACCGTGGTTTCGGTCCTAGTTCGATTTGATTTTGCCCACACGAGAATCGATCCGATTCCAAATTTTTAGGACCCACGCTTCATGATCCGATTTTATTAGTCAAAATTCATGAAAATCAAATCGAATCGAATCGTGGGGTAAAAACTTTGCCCTGAAAACTAGTTAAAACCCAACCCAAAATCATCTCGTACTCAAAATTAGCTCTAAATCCAATCCAAATTCCGAAAACTAACTAAAAAACTATAAAAAATATAAAAAAAATTATTTTTATTTTGAATTTAGAACCGAACCAGAAGTGAACTTGAGACATGGTCGGTTCCAGTTCCAAAATCCCACTATTCTGGAACCATTGAACTGTGGGCGGCAGACAGTTCCCGTTCCGAAGTGGAACTGGACCGCACCTGACCAAACATCAACCCTAAAATCTCACCCTCTTTTACTCTACAGTCTACAATTCTAATATAATAGCCATTATAAATCATTCCCCGTAAATAAACAGTCATTTTTCAACTTATTAATAAATTTAAACAAAAAAATAAAACAATATAATTACATAAAACACCAAATCATTGCAAGGAATATTATTATAATGAAATTTATATTTTTTTTTACTTAGAAAAAAAAAAAAGGCAACGGGAGGTGCATGCAACATGCACATAAAATAGCTGAGTATAAATTATAATAGAGATGAGCAGCCCCCACATTTATTTCAAAATATATTAATATTAATTTAGAAAAGAAAATCCATATTCAATCCCACTCATTGGAGTCTTTTAACCCTCCTCAGCTCCCTCTTACCTCAATACCCAAATTTAATAATTCTAATAAATAAATAATTAAGCTATACCAAAAGGGTTTTTTTTTTTTTAATATTTTGTTCCTTGGTATTTCAAAATATAATAAAAAAAGGAAAAAAAATTATAAACCACGTAAGAATTACCCTATGATTTTATCTCTAAAAGTCATTTGTTTTGTGAGGATTAGGAAGAAACTCGCATTCGCCTTATTTTTTTTGCCTGAAAATTAAAATAAATAATCGAAACCCAAAGGGTTATTTTCAGTTTTTTTTTTCAAAAAAAAAAAGAGGAGAAGAAAAATTAAACAGGGTCAAAATACTATGATGTTATGTTTTTGATGTTTAGTTTATGGGATTTGATTTCATACTATTAATCAAAATTTGACCTAACGTTAATGTTTAATCATGTGAAATTAGTGTTATTTAATCATGTGACAAGTGTGACGTTGATATGTATTTAGTGGTGGATGCTAATTAATATCATATTATAAAAATCATATTAATGGAAAATAAATATAATATTTAACTCAAAGAGATAAATGCTAGAAAAGAGCGTGACATACCCTCCTCCAATGGTTTGACAGAGGCAGAAAAGGACCATGGGTTGTCTTCCAGGTCTTGGATTCGATCTAAATTTAATGACTTTTATGTATTTCATTTAATCATATAATAATTCCAACTTTGTTTTGGAAATTTAAAAGATAAACTAAAATAAAATTAATAATCTTAACTTTACCAATAAAAAAAAAAGAAAAAAGAATAACACGTTACTTGTACACTCTAATCTCGTATATTCACATGTTATTTATTTATGTAATTTTGATGTATTAGAAATAAAATTACTTGTATTGATGAATGAATCATACTTACACATATATATTAAGATATTTGATTAGAATATAAATTAATTTGGTGGTTTGAATTCGTCGGTTGTCAATGAACTGCACGAGCTGCTCTCGAGGGGAGAGCGGGTCGTTGTTTACCAGCCGAGAGACAAACTGGGTACGGCTCCTCCGAGCATCGAATAGTCGACTCAGAACTGGTACAAACAAAGAGAATCTGACTGTTAATTAAAACAAAATTTTGCGATCATCCTCACAAATGCTTACGCAATGGGATTTTTACCTAGTGGTCTAAATGTTAAAGTGAAGAAATTCAACAAAATGCGGATAACGAGAGTGACAATGACTTTCTTAAAGTAGTCAAATGACTCTTTATCTAATTAGTGACGTACATGAATCGATTAACGAAATTCTCACTATTCCTGTCTACTATCCAGCGACGACGACAAAGAAAACAGGCATACAATAAATATGATAGAAGGTTACGCCTTTCATTTTAATTTGATCTAAATAATAACAAAAAATATATAAAAAAAAAATCAACATCAAAAGTCTTTTAATATAACGTCATAAGAATTAGAATTTAATTTAGTGGCAAAGAAATTTGTAGAGATACAATGAAATGAGTTAAAATATTTCTTTTAATAGAAAAAAGTGAATGTCCATCATTATTACAAATACATGAATGTTTGCAAATTGGCTGCATCAAGACATTTCAGAGTAGGCAAAATAGGAGAAAACAAGAGAAAGAGAGAGATGGCTTTCCCATTCGAGTTGTAACCGCTACCTCTAATGGCGGATTGACCTTTCCATTACTTTTCATCTTCCTCGACTATTAATACCCTTCTCCATCTCTGTCCGGGGAAACTCCGGCTACTGTCTCCGGTTAGTGTAAGATGGTGGATGAGCTTGATCAGGCGACCAAAGAAGGGTTTGATGGTTGGAATCTTTAGCTTGAGGTCGGCTATGGTGATGGTTTTTCTGACAGTATCTCTTCTGGTTTTGCCTCTCGTTCTACCGCCATTGCCGCCTCCTCCTCTACTTTTTTTTTTTTTTTTTTTTTTTTTTTTTTTTTTTTTTTTTTTTTTTTTTTTTTTTTTTTTTTTTTTTTTTTTTTTTTTTTTTTTTTTTTTTTTTTTTTTTTTTTTTTTTTTTTTTTTTTTTTTTTTTTTTTTTTTTTTTTTTTTTTTTTTTTTTTTTTTTTTTTTTTTTTTTTTTTTTTTTTTTTTTTTTTTTTTTTTTTTTTTTTTTTTTTTTTTTTTTTTTTTTTTTTTTTTTTTTTTTTTTTTTTTTTTTTTTTTTTTTTTTTTTTTTTTTTTTTTTTTTTTTTTTTTTTTTTTTTTTTTTTTTTTTTTTTTTTTTTTTTTTTTTTTTTTTTTTTTTTTTTTTTTTTTTTTTTTTTTTTTTTTTTTTTTTTTTTTTTTTTTTTTTTTTTTTTTTTTTTTTTTTTTTTTTTTTTTTTTTTTTTTTTTTTTTTTTTTTTTTTTTTTTTTTTTTTTTTTTTTTTTTTTTTTTTTTTTTTTTTTTTTTTTTTTTTTTTTTTTTTTTTTTTTTTTTTTTTTTTTTTTTTTTTTTTTTTTTTTTTTTTTTTTTTTTTTTTTTTTTTTTTTTTTTTTTTTTTTTTTTTTTTTTTTTTTTTTTTTTTTTTTTTTTTTTTTTTTTTTTTTTTTTTTTTTTTTTTTTTTTTTTTTTTTTTTTTTTTTTTTTTTTTTTTTTTTTTTTTTTTTTTTTTTTTTTTTTTTTTTTTTTTTTTTTTTTTTTTTTTTTTTTTTTTTTTTTTTTTTTTTTTTTTTTTTTTTTTTTTTTTTTTTTTTTTTTTTTTTTTTTTTTTTTTTTTTTTTTTTTTTTTTTTTTTTTTTTTTTTTTTTTTTTTTTTTTTTTTTTTTTTTTTTTTTTTTTTTTTTTTTTTTTTTTTTTTTTTTTTTTTTTTTTTTTTTTTTTTTTTTTTTTTTTTTTTTTTTTTTTTTTTTTTTTTTTTTTTTTTTTTTTTTTTTTTTTTTTTTTTTTTTTTTTTTTTTTTTTTTTTTTTTTTTTTTTTTTTTTTTTTTTTTTTTTTTTTTTTTTTTTTTTTTTTTTTTTTTTTTTTTTTTTTTTTTTTTTTTTTTTTTTTTTTTTTTTTTTTTTTTTTTTTTTTTTTTTTTTTTTTTTTTTTTTTTTTTTTTTTTTTTTTTTTTTTTTTTTTTTTTTTTTTTTTTTTTTTTTTTTTTTTTTTTTTTTTTTTTTTTTTTTTTTTTTTTTTTTTTTTTTTTTTTTTTTTTTTTTTTTTTTTTTTTTTTTTTTTTTTTTTTTTTTTTTTTTTTTTTTTTTTTTTTTTTTTTTTTTTTTTTTTTTTTTTTTTTTTTTTTTTTTTTTTTTTTTTTTTTTTTTTTTTTTTTTTTTTTTTTTTTTTTTTTTTTTTTTTTTTTTTTTTTTTTTTTTTTTTTTTTTTTTTTTTTTTTTTTTTTTTTTTTTTTTTTTTTTTTTTTTTTTTTTTTTTTTTTTTTTTTTTTTTTTTTTTTTTTTTTTTTTTTTTTTTTTTTTTTTTTTTTTTTTTTTTTTTTTTTTTTTTTTTTTTTTTTTTTTTTTTTTTTTTTTTTTTTTTTTTTTTTTTTTTTTTTTTTTTTTTTTTTTTTTTTTTTTTTTTTTTTTTTTTTTTTTTTTTTTTTTTTTTTTTTTTTTTTTTTTTTTTTTTTTTTTTTTTTTTTTTTTTTTTTTTTTTTTTTTTTTTTTTTTTTTTTTTTTTTTTTTTTTTTTTTTT